>JARHVA010008957.1:305000-393084 GCA_037957365.1 Torreya grandis | reverse complement strand
CAAAAATAATTATATACAAATTTAAAATATCCAAATTATATAATTCATTGAAGAAAAAGTATAAAATTAAATTAATATAGAACTTTCTATGTAATTTATTTAAACTTGTATTAAAATCTATTATCGTGTGATTCATAGGGTTTGTTTACAATATAGATAGTGAATATATAATATATTTCATATTTAGTACCTCTTTATTTCTTTATTTAACAAAAATATATAAACTAAAAAAATTGAATTTATTTTCATTCTATTTTACAATATAACCATATAATTATTGATGCATACCCACATGGCTTGCATAAGCTTGTAGCATATATAGACATGGAATATATCAAAGCTATATGAACCTTTGAAAGAAACTAAAAAATGAAAATAATGCAAAAGTTCCGTTATGGGTTTTCCTCAATCATATATGATTACCATATTGATTGTGTGCTCAAATGTTATACTTAAAATATTCATATTAAATAAAAACAACTTTTATTTTTATTTTTTATGTAAAAATAAATTTTTAACAAAAAATAATTACCTTGCAATTATCCTATTTCAAATATACATGTATAACTTTGCACAATACATATTTGATAAATATATCTATCCTATTATATTCATTCAAAAAAAAATCAAAAGAACTAAAACAATATTAAAAAAATCTTAGAATATACATAGTGAATATAAACATCTTTTTTCAAGAAATTAAACTACAAAAACATAATACTTCCCTTGTGGGTTTCTTTTAAACAAAATTGAATGTCTATCTTAGGATACCCACTTGAATTTACTCATACAAAATAAATATACATAATCATAATACTTTCTTATATAAAATATCAATATGAAAATATAGATATATAGATAAGTGTTCATTACTAATAAGGAACTACATATTGCACCTGTCCATAGGTTAAAGATTCTCATAATGAAAAAGATAAACTACAAAACTGAAACAATTAAAAAATTTCCTTATGGGTTTGCATCAAACATATTTAAAACTATATTTTAAGGGTATACACATGAATTTCAACATTATTTACAACAAATATATCCAACTGATTAAATTTTTACAAACAATACGAACTATGAAAAACACAAAACTTCCTTTCTGGCTATTGTACAAAAAAGTTCATGTCTATTTTGGCCACCCACATGAATTTTATCAAATAAATTCCATATCTACAATTAATGTATTCATATTATACTACATTTTTAATTAAAATTATAGGGAAAAAATAAGTATTAATTACCTAAAATGACTTGCACATTGTAAACATTCATACCTCAATGATGACCATAAAGAAGGACTGCAACACTCTACCAATGATGTCTTTTATGTTGAATCCATATTGATTTTTTTTGTTTAGATTACAGATATGAAATGTAATATATATAAAATAAACACCAATAATTTAAATTCAATAAATAAGTGCCAACATGATGTATCTACCCCAATCATTCTATCATAGATACTAGTAGGTATTAAATGCCAAACCATAATTTTATAATAAATAAAAATGATAGGAAATAATTTTTATATTTGGAAAGAGAGAGAGAGAGAGAGAGAGAGAGAGAGAGAGAGAGAGAGAGAGAGAGGAGAGAGAGAGAGAGAGAGAGAGAGAGAGAGAGAGAGAGAGAGAGAGAGAGAGAGAGAGAGAGAGAGAGAGTTGTATGTCCTCTCTTTATCTCTTTAGATTTCCATATTATCACTATGTTTCATAAGTTGCAATGCATGGAAAATTATTTCTGTTTTAAAAATAGTTATCTATAATGATAACTAAAAAAGGATGAAAATAGTTTGGTATTCAACTATTATGGTTCTTCTCTTGAAGTTTTATAGTAATATAGAACGACTTCATTTACTTGGATTTTTATATTAATACTCTTTAGCTCAAATTTTTTAAGTAATAAAAAAAATACTAAAGAGAAAAACATACATAATTTTAAAGTTACATGGATTAATTGAAAATATAAATTGAAAAAAAAAACTTCATTATTTTGAACCTTATTGAAGCTTCTATGAGAATCGATTTTGAGTGAATGATTACATGAAAAAGACATCATCATCCTACTTATGGATCTATTTATATTAGTTTCAAGGTTTCTCTCCTTAAGTTTGAATGGAATTTAACCTTAACCTCACATAGGATTAAGGTATATTGCAATTTTTATATCTAAAAATTGAATGTTACAAGCATTTGTATTCAATTACGCTATATACTCTGTGATTTTCTAAAGACACTAACCTCTTTTAGATATTGGCATGGATTTCTTAGGATATAAATTCAATATGATGACTAGAGATGTTTAATTAGTTTTAAGACATGAATCACTTCAAATTTGAAAGACAAAAATTAAATTGATGTCTTCATTGATAGATAAATTTTTCATGTTAACCCCAATTTTGAGTTGAAGTTTATTTATGTTTATTTGTAATTATTTAATTCATTCAATATGAATCAATATAGGTTATTATTTCAAAAGTTAGGTGTACTATGCTTTTATTCCCCCTTAATAGTATTTAGGTACGTTAATAGTTATGTGCTCAAATTGAGAGAAAAGTTAGGCCTATAGGATTGTGTAATGAATTTTTAATCCTTTGGTGAAATGGGAGAATATTAAGAGTAAATAACGGCTTAGGTAATACATTGACTCTCCTAAGACCAAGACAAAAAGAATGTGGTTATAATGCCATTGATGACTCTCCTCCTATATCATTAGAAGAGATATGTGTAATGTTTATAGTGGAGTTTTGGATTAAACTATTTGTGATCACGTATATTCTTCCTTAAGTTCAAATATATGTATTGAAATTTTGTTTCTTACCATGATTATTTGTGATGTTTTTTGAATCCATTTCCCTATTTGAATTTATCACTATTATTATTTGTCTTATGTATGTAACAAAAATTTATAAGTATTAATTATCTTGGAAACATCTTGAAATTTGGTTTTATGATGGCCATATATACCTAATGACATCATATGTCCTAGAGGTGAGCTAGTCCTTGCCATTGTATTAAAATTTGTTTATGGTTGGATTTCAAATCTCAGTTCAACACAATAGTACATGTTATAGAGGGATTAATTATGATTATGTAGAAGAGAAATGTTATTAGATATGATGAAATTTATACTACCCTCAAGATTTGGTAGGGACTAAGGAGATGTTTCTCAATTATAATTTTCCTACTAAATATTGGGGCTTAATTAAAATATTGAAAACATTTTTTTACTAAAATTAGATGAAATTTTCATCAATTATAAACATATTTATACCTAATAATTGAGTATTGATATTCTACCCTAATTTATATGAAATCTTAAACTTGTACACAAGATATTTAATTATTAAAGAATAGACTGAAAGGAATGGTTTTTTTAGTACTTTAAGTTTATTTATTTTAAATTCTATAGTTCAATTATGAACTAGTGTAGTTCTTGGACTTTTTCAATTATAGATATTCTATATTTCAAATCAAGTAGAACTTGCAGGAGATCCATCTCAATTTTCACTAGTGTTTTTCAACATGATTAAACCTTGGAATCTATTAATGGGTTATTGATTCCATACAAGGTTTGTAATACCCTACTAAGGTTATTAACAAGTATTAATTATACTTGAGTTTAGTGTAGTTGATTTTTGAATTATTGAAAATGAGTAATTTTTGTTTATAAAATTACTAACCATTTAATGTTAAATTTTCTAACAAATTAAATGAATAATATTGTAACAATAATCACTTACATTAATGTAATTCATAGAAATAAGAATTTGATCTATATGTATGAATTACATTGGTAAAAATACCATGTTGTCACTGAATATGTCATTTTGGGCATGAATGAGCCCACACTTACGCTACATTAACTGAAAATTTGGTGAGGGAAATAAATCCCTATTTCAATTCACTAAAAGAAAAGTTTTGCCAATGTCAATCATACAAACATGTTTATTCCAATTGTATAAAAATACTCAATAATTTAACTACAAAAAGCATAGGATAATATCATTTTGATAATAAATAGTTTACATAGCATAACATTATATGTGTAGACAAACTAAGGCCAAGAAAAAATAGAAAAATTCATTTATAAATTCATTGTTAGCACTGAAGGAAGAATGAGCAATGAAGATCCCATATGAATTTAAAGTCTTAAAAAATATAATCTAAGGATTAATCATGTTTAAAACCATTAGTGAAAACATGGATATTAAGGCCATTCTTAAGACTTTATAGATTATTCCACCTCAAGAGAAACACAAATTCACTCCATCTTCTCTTCCCTTCAACATAAATGTACATGAAAAGTGATAGGGACAAAGAAGCAAAGTGGTAAGTGTGAATTACAATGGGGATGAGATCTTTCAATGACAGCCATTGGGTATTAAATACAAGGTGGTGAGGTGTTAATGTTTGGTCACCTCGATCTAACTACATGCATAGCATGGGTTGAACATTATCAACTAAAGTTTTAATGTCCCACTTTTGGATCTAATAATACTTGTATGATTCATATTGGCTTAAATTTATTTTTATTGAATTGAAATATGATTCATGAAAATAAAATAATACACAAAAAATAACATATCTATTTTTATGAATTTCATTCATGGAAGTGATTCTTCCTATCGTATTATTCATGCTTATCTAAATATAGTAATTAACTCTAAAATTGAAATATTTAACTCTAAGCCAAGACCTAAGATTTGTGAAAAATAATAAATGAAACAAAATCATAAGACACTTTAGTTCATGGACTTAGTGAGGATAAAAAATTCACCCTTAAATCCATTGTTAGTAACAATGTCAAAATGAGCAATGAAGAACTATATACCTATTAAACCACATATAATTATAACTTACAACTCATAGTAATGAAAAATTTATTTAAAGATGAAATTCATAATAATTATCACATGAATGTGCATTGTATTAACAAGAAGAGTATATTTGGTATGTTGATGGAGGACCTGAAGATTTTAATTCATTAATGGGAACACTCAAATTGACCATATAATAGTCAATATTATTCACAAGCTCTTTCACTAAAGTGATTTTGATTGATCTTTCTCATCACTAAATAAAATGTTATCACATATGCATACAAGAAACCCAAAAATTAATTGCATTCCTGTAGTCATGTGCCCTAATGTGTGCCACATCAACACTTAAAATAGACATTGATGGATATATTAGTGTGTCTAATTTTTAATTCAATATTTTTAGCATGTTAGATGGTAATACAATTCTAGGATTGTGATTACCATGCAAGGGATCACTATAGATCTATTTTGAAGGTTAAAACAATTGGTGATAATGAAATTCCCAAAACAAATGTGGATACCAAAAGTTTGACATTAAAACATCAATTAATAACACTCAGCCTATGTTATGCATGCATTCCCAGCAGATAGGTTTGTATTGAATTTCCCTTGATTATCAAATAGACTAGTGATATTTATAAACACTCATTGACAACATGATATATTGATGACCTTAATACATTATCATAACCTTACTTTTAGTGAATAACTCAATGAAAATAGGATAGTTTTATGAATGCAAATAATACAAATAAACCAAATGATTATTTATATGAATTTCCTTCATGAAATTGATTATATTACTAAGAGAGAGTTATATCATGTTACATTATTCCAAGGTCTTACCAAATGTGATATGGAATACATACAAAATTAGATTTAACCTAGTCTAAACAAATTAGGTTTGAAATGATAGATCCTTATTCTCATTAAAGTACCATTAGACATTGATAATAACATCAAAATATATTACTTCTTGTTAGCATAATGTTAAAAAATATTAACCTAAACTTGGATATTAATTATCATAAAACAACCATATACTATTGTTAGAATGATGGAAAACCTTTTCATACATATTCACACTTATAAAAATATGTAGCATAGTCATTTGTTGCGGGTCTTCAATATCTTTCTTAGTCTAAATATCAAAATTTATAAAGATAATTTTTAATTTTAATTTAGAAATACGATAATTTTTTTTTTAACAAAAATTCCAAGACATATACAATTTCTTTAACAATTTGTCTCATAGCCTTAATGAGGTAAAAAAAAAACCTCACTTCTAATCAACAATGGAAATCAAACAATAATTCAAATTGATACAGATCTACTAAAATATTTTCTTCATATGGGCCACAAAATTTATATGTGTGTGAAGCTTTAGACATGCTAGAGGTGAAACACTACTACCATCACCTAGAGGGATAATGATGGAAGCAAATGACACATGAAACAAATGAGATTTATTAGAATGGTAATTTTTCATAGATGGTAGAAGCAACTATCACTTACCAAGTAGGCAAGAGTTTGGCATCACAAAGACAGGAGATAAAAAACCATGAGAGGATGTAGGGGTATATTACACAAATTAACATTAGATGATCATTAATTTTTCTAAAACAAAATTACTCATTCTAAATAATTCATAGATTGAGTATACTGAATTAAACTATGGTTTAGGAATTTACAGAATGATTTACATAGAAAGAAAAAATAATTTATTTTTAATAAAAATTCCAAGCCATATTCATATTTCTTAACAATTTGAATCATACCCTTATTGAGGTATAAAAACCTCACTTGTAAGAAACTATGTCAAATGAACAACTATGTAAATTGAGATAGCTCCAGTAAAATATATGCTTCATTTAAGCTATGAAATATCTATGTATGTTATCAATGAGACCTACCAGAGGTGAAATTATAATGCCATCACCGGTAATATTAATAGTAGAATAAAATATAACATGAAAAAAGAAGCCTTATTAGAATGTTAATTCTTCCTAAATGGTAAAAGTAAATAGAACTTATAAAGCAAGTGAGGGTTTAGATTCTTAAATATAGGAGGTCGGGGTTTAGAATCACTATGGAGTCATATTTTTATCTTCCCAAGATTGCAAATTCCTCTCTTATCTTCAATTGGTTATACTAGGAACATTCAAAGTCACCCTACATATGTTCTTCCCTCCAACAACAATGCACATTCAAAGTGATAGGGACAAAGATGCAATATGGTAGTTGTGAATTGTAATGAAAATGGTCTCCTTAAATACAAACCACTGGGTATTAAATTCATGGTGTTGGGGTGTTAATGCTTGGTCACTTTGATCTGATTGTATGTATAATGTGGGTTGATGACTATTAACTAGAATTTGAATGTCTGACTTTTGGCACCCATTTATTTTCTGGTATGTCATTATCTTTGACCAAATTAGATATATAATGACTCCTTAAATGTTAATTAAAACCATGGAACCATATTAACACATCAAACACTAAATGTTTAGAATTTATAATTTGATATGACAAGCTATCCATTGGCATCAATTTTAAGAGTTGATGTGCCATAGTTTAGACTATCACAACCCAACCTTGCAACTAGTTGTAGATACTAGAGTTAAAGCCTATTTCATCATGTGTGCTAGGAATTGGACTTAATATTTCAAATGTGTTGCTATGAGGCATTTTGTATAATTTTTATAATTATATTGATTGTATAATTAATGCTTATGCTTGATTCATCTTAACATACTAGACACTATTTAGTTTCATTATATTTTTATATGTATGCAATCTCAGGAATTTTTTGAATTCGAATTAACACTTGGTTGTGATGTAGTTATATTATGCTTCAAAATAGTAAAATATAGCTATAATTATTATCAATATCATTTTTGGTTCATTACTATTTTATATGATTATACTATTTTATCATATCTTGTTCAAATGATATGATGCTTATAGATTTTTATTGTTATTAGATAATTATACCCATTGAGGTATTACTAATGTTCCTTTTTGATGATTGTAGGAACTAGGTAATGAGCTATTCTTGGTAGTGGGATTCGATAGGTTGGGGTATAATTGAGGGTCTAATAAGTAGTCAAAATTAACTAATAGGTATAATGTGCATGACTAAGATATTGAGCCACTTTTTCTTTTATTTTTGTTATTCATGTTGCTTTTTCATCTTTATGGATCTTACCTTATTTTTTATGAATGTGTGATTTTTTTCTTGTTCTTTGCTTGAAGTTAATGGGTGTTATTTTAAAAATTTCTCTTGCCTATTAATTATGTGCTTGAAGTTATTTTATTATGTTTTATTTGTTCTATGTCTTTTTTGTGATCTCGTTGGTGACCGTTGTGTAATTATTTGGCCATAGATGTTTTGTGTGTTTATTATTTTCCTATGGTGTTGTTGGCACTTTATTCTTAATATTCTAGTGGCTTAAATATTTATACTAGGGAATTATGTTGGTGTTTTAAATTGTTTTTCCTTAGTTTTTCTAGAACATGTATGGGTCTTGTGACATTCATAAAACCTCTTTAGAGACCCCCCTCCATGGGAATTGACTTGGAATCAATGTTTGACTATCAGAATGATAATTTTATTGATCATTATTATTATGGGATCATCAAATTTTGGGGGATAGTTTTTAATTTTAGGGGATTAAAACCCTTTCCCACAAACCATTACTACTATATCCCACTTTTGTGTAACTTGCACCCTTTTGAGAGCTCACGACCTAAGGCAAATGGAGATCGAATAGTAGGGGGTTTGGGGGGAAAATAGAATGCCTTTTTGGGATGGCATGGCTTTTAGGTAGTGGGGATGTTATGGTTGATGTGTGTAAGGGTTAGAGCCATGATAGTTAGCATACAAGGAAATGGGTTACACTCTATAAAGTTATTTTTATTCACTTTTTCCCAATTAAGTTTGTAAATGGATTTATAGGAAGGGAGAATGGTGGTTCTTGTTATATAATATAACATAGTAATAGAGAGAACCATTATAGGTTCATGGGGAAGTTAGGAGACTTCTCGATGAACATATGATGGTTAATAATTGACCCTTTATTGATTTACTTCCAAATTGAAACATTTTGGTAATTTTTATCTATTTTGAAAATGATTTTGTTAAACTAGAATGCCATGATTTGAAGGTTTTTACCATTTAAATTATATGAAAAACTAGGTTAGACCCCTCTAGATTTTACTATGTATTTTGATATTAGAATATATGTGAGGAAATGGTTCGATTTGGGGCAGAAATATGATTTATATACATACTTATAATTGGATATGTATTTTATGGAATCATTAAATTCCATCAGAATGCTCTTTGGGAAAATCAAATGATTATATGTTTATCCACCCAATAGGGGATTTTTTCTAGTTGATTCTTTGTTTAAAAACCTAATGGGTGAACTTTACAGATTTAGTTTCTTTCATTTTTAACCCTGTGATCTTACTCAGAAATGATCTAGTTTTATTTGTTTGATAGCCTACAACTAAGGTTTATTTAATGATTTTTTGATATGAATAAAACATTCTATGTCTTTGTAATGGAATATTATTCTTGAATTCCAAATGATCATGGCAAACAATAAATTTTGCCTAGAGTTATCTCAATTAATTCTATGAGTTTAAAGAGGCTTGACCCTTTTGGCTTTAATTGACCTCCCTTAAATGAATTGCATTCGACCTAGTTTGGCTTACCTTTTGGTTAAGTTATGTGTTATGATAACCATGGATGTTTCCTTTGATTGTGATGTATCATGAATGATCCATTTTCCATTTTTTAATTCTCCTTGTTAACCTATTATTTTTCCTTATCTGTTGACTTCTCTACCTTGCTATTTAGCCTTGGGATATTTGATGGTGTTTTTAATACTTTTTAACTATGGGTTTTCTGTTAGGATATATGAGGAGTGGCTCATGTGTTATTATGATAATGATAGGCTTGAGTTATTAGGCTTCCAAAATAACCCACCTTTAACTAGTTGGTTCTTGTATTAATTAATGTATTGAATTCTTGATAGTATTAATATGTGTTACTGCCTCTGGTTTATGACAATTGTATAATTTGTGTTGGTTGTATTTGGATGTTTCAAACTCAAAAAATTTATACTCTAGAATTTTCTATCAAGTTTAGTTGATTTGGGTAATTATTGATTACATTTTGGTGTTGAATGTTGCTCTTTCAATTAGTACCTTTGATGTTCATTGATACATGTGTTTCTATTGACTGGGTTGGCCATTCTACCTTTGTTAACTATTTCTTGATTTATTTAGTGGCTCAGTGTCACACACATGATTTATACCTCCCTCTAAGCACCATGTTATCAAAACTCACCACCTAGCTAATGGTTGGGGTGGTGACGGCCACCAATGGAGGGCTTATCATGATGGTTGGGAGGGTTTGTCCTCTTGTTACTGAGAGTATCCTTTCATGGAATTTGGATCTTGATGTTTCATCATAATCATTGTCAACACTTGTTATCAAATAGTCTCTGTAATATGTTCATAGAATAGTTAGTTGTTATTATATTACTATTTTGATTCATTATGTATGTATGAAGCTAGAAACATTAATTATGTGTAAATTTAATGTTGAATGGGATACATTATTGGATTATAGAAATAATGACTTTACAATTTTTTAATGATAACATTTGATATTCATTATCTCAACTAGTTGTATCAATTTGTTATGTTTTATGATAGGCTTAGACTTGCTTATGAATTTATGAGTGAAACGATATGAGGTGTCCCGTTCATTTCGTAATCACTTTTCAAAATATGTCAATATAATTGAATTAACAATGGGAAAAATGATGTATTAGCATTTTTTAGATATTATATTAACTATGTTATTGTGAGAATAAGGTTATAACCATACATGTAGTTGGTTATCCATTACTATTATTCCCTTTCCTAAATGTCTTGCTTGATTAATATTAATCATTTTATTATTTCTAGATCATTCTTAGAGGATGATCTCTTTTCCTAGAATTAGTTGTAGTTAATTATGAAGTAAAGTTATTATTTTTAAAATTATCCATGGAGGCAAATTCTTTTCGAGTAATGTCTAGGTTGATGATAGTAATATGGTATTAGTTATTTTAAAATTAGTAGGTGGTTGTTATGTCACTTGTAATTCAATTATTATGCATATTTTTATTGTGTAAAGCAATGAAATAACACACTCTTAACAAAATAAATGAGCCTTGTTTGTTATTTTTGAATTGAGTGGACATTATTCTTAATTATTGCACTTATTCTTAGCAATGCCTAGGTATTAATGATTTTTTTGTTAGTTCTAGTAAATTACCTTAGTGACTTAGCCTATTGAAAACCTTTAAGGTTGTAGATTAATTATTTATGTTTTAGTATGATCATGTTGGATCATTGTTCTTCTCTTGGTTAATAGAATTTTGATGGTATTTTTGTATTTAAATTTATATGTTATTTAGTTGAAGAGGGCTCTTAGAAAGATAAACTTTTATGTAACTGATTACTTGGTGCAATGACCTCATATGGGAGATTTGATTATGGAACCCCAAGTGGCAACATCTTTTCATTATTTTCATTAAGTTGGCATGGAATTTTAAAATAGATGGTGGTTTATTGATAAGTGAATATGTATGTTTTCATAATAAGACTAATTTTGGTAGTAACATTATAATGAGTTGTATATGTTGGGATGGTCACTATGTCATAAATAGTATTTGTGAATTGTAAGTTTAACTCAAATACAGGAATGGATTTCATGTCTGGGTGAGATTATGAATTATATGCTTATCTCTTATTTGATTTACTTGAATATATATGTTGTTAGCAATAACATGACATGTAACCAATGAATAGGAGGTAAAATATATGTTTAACTTCTATTCCTCACTTGTGGATGGTTCATCTATGTCATGTAAGGAATTTAGCTATCTTATGTCATTTGTATGATTATTCTTTATGATGATCACTTGTGTGAAGCTATCTACCCATGGAAAAATAGATTTTAACTCATCTAAAGTAAATTATGTTATTAACTATTCATTTATTGATTGGTAAAGCATTATAGTGCAAGGACCTTGAGACAAAGATCGTCCATACGATTCTAACAAGTAGAACTACTTATGAATAATGTATGATTTATTTATTCATACATTAGTTAATGTTATTACAAAGTTATGATTAACCCTATCATGGTAACCTTTATGACCATTGTGTATTTCACGAATGGAAGCAACCATTTGTATATTATTTACTTAAGGTTGTGATAATAATCTACTATGGTATTATGGTATTTTCTCTTGTAGTGTCCTTGTCATAGGGATAATGAGAGTGCAATTATTTCCATCCCTACGGATCTTGGTATAATGATCCAAAAAGGGGGACATGTGTCATAACCATTTATGGCTCATTCAATGTTTAAAGGACTAACATGGGTTTTAGATCTTGGTGTTGTATTTTTGAGTAGCTGAGTGTTGTGGTTTGCCTCTTAGGATATTGTAAACTCTACTAGGAAGATATTGGTGTGATGTTATTTCATTAATGATTAGAATTTCATGATTAACTAGTTGTTCTTACCTTAATTCTAAATTTTATGCCTGAGACTCATTGAACAAGTTAATCTTGGATACTTTCTTTACTTAGGTGGTTTGACTTAGTATACCGATATGAACTTGGGCTCATGGGCATAATATTATTGGCAAATAAATTCATATCAAATCATTACAGTTTCTTAACCATCAACCCACAACCATATAAGGTACTCTAGGTACTTACCATGGCTAAGGATTCTTAGGTGGTCCATTAGGGAAGGTTTGTGATTGCCACAAAGATTGGAGGTTATTAGTTTGGTCCTACACACTAATTACCCCTAAATGTTTTTATCATCTTAAGGGTAACTTACTTTTCAATGGACCTACTAGGGTTTTTCACACCAAAATATTTGTTCAGGTTGATCCAATGTGTTTTTCGGATGTGTAAATGATTATTTTTGGCTCTATTTCATTGCATCTTGCTATAGGAAGTTGTGTAAAAAGTTATTTTCATAGTTTTATTTCACATTCTCTTGAGTAATCTCTAAAATGTTTCTAGGATTGTTTCATCTGGTCTCAGAGCCTGTGCTTAAGGTTTTAGGTTGAAATTTGAAGCATTGCACTGATTTTTAGCTTAAGCTTGGAAAGCTTATTTATATTTTGTGTGATTTTACATACCCTTGCATAGGTATTATGTTTGAATGATATACTTTGGATGGCTAAATGCCACTTGTATGTATATATTGAATTTTTAAAACTAAAGTGAAACCTTATATGCTAATGTGCATACTGAACCATGGATAGAGTTATATGATTTGTATGGACTTATAGATGTCTTATATACTTAATAAGGATATGATATAACCTTTATAAAGGGACTTATCATATTGGATGAGTTGAATAATGTTTTTTTATGCAAGCCTAAAAGGATAAAAGTTCTTGTGTGATGGAATGCATGTCATTATATGTATGTAGAAATTACTAAATTTATGCAAGTGAACTTGTGATGCTTACCCATGGATTTGGTTGGGTCAACTCTTTCATCATCAATTTGTATTGGGCCAAGCATCACCTATAAACTATTGACTTGTATGAAAAATTCAATGGGAGGTTGATGATCATCGCTTCACCATTTAAATTGAGTGAAGGATGTTCAGTATCTATTACTTACTTGTATGGTCAAGTCATTAGTAGATGCATAGAACATCTTGATCTTAGGAAGACCAAGGGTTGGGCTCAAACCTGGAGAGCTACATAGGTGAGGGTGTCATATTTATGTGGGTAAATCAGGGAGCCTATGGATCTTCTCTTTGAGGGAGCATATTTTGTTTTATTAAGAGTTTGATCTTATTGTGTATTTGGTCTCTTGTGAGTTAGATAGAGAAGCATGTGGCTTAATAATTCCAAAGGGATAAAAAAAATAAGTGTGTGGGGATTTTTATTCCATATTTTGCATCTTTGAGGTTGTTTTGAACATGGATATACTTACAACTGTGATGATTGTTTGACCATGGATAGGTTAATTTCCATAAAGATGTCATGTTTACCATCGATGAGATATGCCCATACGGATGTTTGTTTTATTTTGGTTGAGTTATGCATCCATGAGGATGCTTATTTGAAAAGGTGGCTATCTTTTAATACTTATGGGACATATATTGTGTTATAGATATGTCCTACATCCATGAGGATGTGTATTGTGAGTTTAATTAAACTTGTTGATTGAGGAAAATTGTAGTTTCCTTAGTAGTGTTATAGCATTCACCAATGCCTTGGCTAAGGTGACCCTTTCCCTGAAGTGATGTTACACCAAAGTAAGTATTACTAATTAACCTTTGAATTATTGGATTAAGTCAACTAGAAATTAGTGATATACGCTTATTCTTAGAATCATGAGATAATGCCTTAACAACTATTGATAGCTTCCATGAACAATTTATCTAGTGATGTCAAGGCATAATATCATGGAAGGTCTAGGGGTGCATATTAAGCCTAGAAGGCCTGATGGGGTGAGTAGCACCAACTTACTTGGGCATGTTAGAGAGTTTGGGGATCTCTTTTTGTTATCAGTTAGCATGAGACTTCTATGCATGATATGTGAACCTTGTCCATAAATTTATAAAAATGCATGGAGATAGATGTTATAAGCCTTGTTAGGATAAAACTTTCTTAGAAGTAAGGTGAGTGTGATTGAGATCCTTGGGACTAATTTTCTATATTATATGATGGATTTCTAGTGTCATTTATATGACATCTAGACATCTAGTGACCTGGTGAGAATTATGGACTCTTGTGCTTCACACTTGGTGTGTTAATTATTGTGATGTTAAAATACCATGGCATAATTGTTAGAATACCTATGTCATGTATGTGTGATCTATTTCATCTAATTCCTCATTTTATGAAACACTATTATGTGTTGTGTGAACTTTTACATTTCATTGACTATGTCAAATCATGTAAATTGGTATCTTTTACACCTATGTGTATGTAATAATCTTGTGGTTTTTCACTTCTCTTCCTAATATAAACATTGTTGTGGAGTATTTTTCATACATGGTTGTATTTTGTTAATGGTTAAACATGTGAATGATGGTATATTTCTTGTGTAAACTAACCTCCCACTTCTGAAATTAACCATGTAAACCTTATTTATGCTATGGTTTTTAATTGTAGCATGAATTTTTTGTGTACATGTCTTTGAATATATGTTATTCATGTTGTTAACATAATCAACATGTGGTAATATAGTCATACACCATTCATTTGATGTGTTTTTCCTCTTAAAACCATCTTCTATTTGATTGAAATTACCAAGTTATAATGGTGTATTGTATTATATAATCCCACGTTAACTACTTTAGCATTGAGTATTGATGAAAGTATGAGGTTGAGGGTAGATAAACACTACATCCATAATGATTTTGACTATGTATGATATAGGAGGTAGAGTCTCTCATAGGCTAAAAATCCACTTTTCCCCTTTGCACAAGTAGCCACTTGATTCATTCAGAGTGTGTACCACATGTGTCGTGAGTTGGACGTGGAATATTAGTGCATAATGGTCACTTTGTGGATTTAAAATTCCTTTATATACCTCTTAAAGGTTATGGTAAAATCAACCATTTTGAATTTTTATTATTTTTCCCTTATGAAGCACTAACTAGTCCTAAAAATTTGGACATTTATGAAAATCATCAAGATGGTGCTTGTTGAAATGCATACATGTGTTGGCTTGTAGGTGAAACCATGCTTTCGTTAAGGTATTTCCATTACTATACCTATTGGAAATATTTTGGGATGAATATTTTTGTTTTGTTTAAGAAAGCATTACTAGGATGTATGCCAATTTTATGCTCAAACAGAGTAACACTAAGGGCTGATCAAGTGGTGTTGAAAATCATAAGTACCCACTTGACTCTTGGATAGAATGATGAAAGATAGGTGATGCTATAAAATGTCTATCTTGGATGGTGGGATTGGTATCCCTAAAAAATCGTGTGAGCTCATTTGTGTGTAAGATAATGTGATGTAATCCTTCGAGTTGCATGTGATTCCTGGTAAAACTTCTATCATTTTCAATGTTGTTAGTGTGGGATGCTATACTTACCATTAAACAATTGATGATGTAGTGGACTAACCATAATAGTATGGATTAATACCCTTGTGATATGATATTCTATGATGAATGCTCTAAGGTTTATGTGTGTAGCATAATTTTATAGTGGAAGATTACACTCTTTATTTATGTTTTTGGTTGTAATATGGTGGGATTGGAGGATTTGTTTGTGTTTTTTCCCTTGCATTGGTAACTATGTTATAGATAATTTCTATTTCTAACTTTTACCATTGGCACTTTCCTCTTTTTGGTGGCTATTGTTCATGTTCAAATTATGAGTTTGATGGCCTTGTGGTATGCTCATTGGCTACTTCATTTATTTATAAATATTAATCACTTCATCCATTTGAGGGATGTTAAAACTTGGTTACCATTATATCACTAATGGTAACATTAGATCCAACATTGAGCTTGTTGTGGAATATTTCTAACCACTACATATACAACTTGTATATGTATCACTGCATGGAATGATACCAAGGAAATAGTTTAATTCATGAAGTGATGGGTTCTTTGGTTAAAATTCCAAGATAAAGGAACCTGATGAAGCTAGATATATTTTTATGTAATTATCAAATTGTAGGTATTGGTTTTTATCTCTTCCATAAGTAGGATTATTAATTAAACTAGTCTTAGCCTTGTATACACTCTTCATATGAGAACTTGTAAAGAATTATGTGCCCATAATGATATGTTGGTAAGTTTCTTTGTTCAAACTACTAATCTAATTTAATCAACCATTGTTTAACTTGCCAAATTGATGGCTACAACTCTTGCATAGAAGTGCAGATTGTATTATTATTGAAAGAATTTTAGGTAGGTGTAAGCTATTATATTTTAAAACATCATATTCTTGGGATGCTTAATCAACCAATTTCATAGTTGAATGGAATGGTTAGCTGTAGAATTATTGTATTTAAATTTGACATATGTTTCTATGAAATTTTGTTGTTAAATAGGGGCATATTTAGTCTAAATAATCTACCTATAGATGGCTCTAATGAGTTTTGAGGTAAAATACGGCCCTTTAAAGCATAAAATTCTAACCAAGTTGGGATACTTGTGAATTATTTTTCTATAATTATTTCATGATATACCATGTTGCCATATCAATGTTACAAAGGACACATGTAATGAGGAGGCCATTAATTTGGTCTTATGTAAGGTTAAATGTGGTTGTCCTATTAATGAAAAATAATATGAAAACCAAGTAAGGTTGATGAATTATCACCTATGAATGAGTGTAAATGCTTTGTATGAATAATGATTTTCTAGTTAAACATATTTGAATTCATGCTATTCCCTAACCATTAGCAAGTCACTGGGACAGCTCCACTTTAAGGAAGGGAGGATGCCATGACCTAAACTTTTACCTAGTTGTAGATACTAGAGTGAAATCCTATTTTATAATGTGTGATAAGAATTAGAGTAACTATTTCAAATGTGTATCTTATTTTATATGTAGAGTTATGAGGCATATTTTATAATTATTATAATTATGTTGATAGTACAGTTGATGCTTATGCTTGATTCATCTTATCATGCTAGATACTATTTAGTTTCAATATATTGTTATATTTATGCTATCTCATGTTTTTGTTGAATTCAAGTTAACACTTGGTTGTGATGCAATTCTATTATGATTCAAAATAGTATAATATAACTATCATGATTATCAATATCATTTTTAGTTCATTACTATTTTAGATGACTATATTGTTTTAGCATATCATGTTTAAATGATATGATGCTTACAAAATTTTATTGTTATTAGATATTTATACCCATTTAGGTACTACTAATGTTTATTTTTGATGATTACATGATCTAGGAAATGATTTATGCTCAGTGGTGGGATTCAATAGCTTGGAGTATAATCAAGGGGATAATGAGTAGTCAAAAGTTCCCTGATAGGTATAATGTGTATGACTAAGATACAAAGCCACTTCATATTTTTTTTTTTTATCATTAATACTCTTTTGTCTTTATAGATCTTGCCTTATTTTCTTATACATGTGTAGTTTTGTTCTTGATCCTTGCATGGAGTTAAAGAGTGTTAGTTTCACAATTTCTCTTACATGTTCATTATGTACTCGGAGTTATTTTATTGAGTTTTATTCTTTCCATGCCTTTTATGTGATCTCCTTGATGACCCCCATGTTACTATTTAGCCATGAATGTTTTTATCCTAATTATTTTCTTATGACATTATTTGCACTTGATTCCTAATCCATAATGTAGTGGTTTACGTCTTGAGGCTTTGAAATTATGATGGTGTTTTAACTTATTTTTCCTTAGTTTGTCTAGACCATGTATGGGTTACATGACTTTCATAAAACCTCTTTAGAGTCCCCCCTCTATGGGAATTGACTTTTCCTCGACATTTAACCATCAAAATGATTATCTTATTGATCATTATATTTATGAGATCATGGCAATTTGGAGGATGGTTTTCAAGTTTGAGGGAGTAAAAACCTTTGCCACATGTCATTACTACAAGATGCCACTTTTGGGGAACTCGCACCATTTTTGGAGGTCATGGACCATGGTAAATGGAGATTAAGTGGTAGGGGTTTGTGGGTGAAAGGAGAATGCATTTTGGGGATGGCATGGTTATTCAATAGTGAGGATGTTATAGCTATTGCATGGAAGAGTTAGAGACACAATGGGTAGCATACAAGGAAATGGGTTGGACTCCATACAACTGATGTTATTCAATTTTTCCTGAGTAAGTCTATAAATGGATTAATATGAAGAGTGAATTGTGGTTCTCGTTATATATTATAACATAGTAATAGAGAGAACCATTATAGGTTCATGGTGAAGTCAAGAGATTTCTCAATGAACCTATGATGGTTAATAATTGACCCATTATTGATTTCCTTCCAAATTGAAACATTATTGTACCTATTATCCTTTTTGAAAATGATTTTATTAAACTAAAATGTCTTGATTGATAAGTTTATACCATTTAATATCTATGCATAACTAGGTTAGACCTCTATAGAATTTACTAGGTATTTTACTATTAGAATATATGTGAGGAACTCGTTTGATTTAGGAAAAAATTGTGATTTTCATAATTAGGTATAAGTGGCTACGTATTTTATGGAATAACTAAATGTCATTGGAATAACCCATGTCAAAATTGGGTGACTGTATATTTATATGCCCAACAAGGGATTTTCCCTAGTCGATTCATTATTAAAAATCCTCATGGGTTAACCTTGTATATTTAGTTTCTTTTATTTTTGATCCTGTGATCTTATTGGGAGATGATTTGGTTTTATTTGTATGCTAGCCTATAACTAAGGTTTATTTAATGATATTTATTTGTGAATAAAACCTTGTCTATGCTAGGTGTGGCATATTCTTCTTGAAACCCAGATGAGCATGGCAAACAATAAATTTTGCCTAGACTTATCTTGATTAATTCTATGAGTTTAAAGAGGAATGACCCTTTTAGCTTCAATCAAACTCCCTTGAATGAATGCAATTTTGACTTGGTTTGGCTTACTCTGAGTTATGTGGTATGGTAACCTTGGATGTTTCCTTTGGTTGTGATGGATCACAAATGATCCATATTCCATTTTTTAATTCTCCTTATTAACTTGTTACTTTTACTTATCTATTGACTTCACTACCTTACTATTTGGCCTTGGGCAGTTGGATGGTATTTTTAATATTTATTAACTATGGGTTATCCACCATGATATTTGAAGAATGGCTCGTGTGTTATTATGATAACAACAAGCTTGAGTTACTCCGCTATTAGGATAACCCACCTTCAACTAGTTATTTCTTGAATTGATTAATGTCTTGAATTCTTACTTGTGTTATTATATGTTATTGCCTTTGGAGCATGGTAGTTGTAGAATTCATGTTGGCTATATTTGGATGTTTCAAGCTCAATCGAGTTATACTCTAGAATTTTTGATCAGGTTTAGTTAATTAGGGGTAATTTTTTATTATATTTTAGTGTTGATTATTGGTCTTTCAATTGGTACCTTTGGTTCTCATTGGTCCATGAGTTCTTATTGACTAGATTAGCCTTGTTTCCTTTTTTGGCTGCTATATTGATTTCTTGAGCACCTTAGTATCTCATACATGCTTTATACCTCCCTTTGAGCACCCTGTTGTCAGAACCCACCACCTAGTTAATCATTGGGGTGGTAAGGGTCACCAATGGAGGCCTTATTAGACTAGTTGGTAGGTTTTGTCTTCCTATTATTGAGAGTATCCTTTCATGTCTTTTAGATCTTAATGTTTCAACATACTTATTGTCAGCACTTGTTAGTGTATACTCTCTATTAGATGTTCACAGAATATTTAGCTATTATTCTATTATTGTTTTGATTCATTTATGTATGTATGATTCTAGAAACATTAATTATGTAAAAATGTAATAATGAATGGGATATATTGATAGATTATAGAAACTATGACTTTACACTCTTTTAGTGATAACATTTGATATTCATTATCTCAACCAGTTGTATCTACTTATCATGTTTTATGATAGGCTCATAATTATTTATTAATCCATGAGTGAAATGGTATGAAGTTTCCTGATCATTTTGTAATCACTTTTTCAAAATATGTCAAAATAATTGAATTAGTAATGGGAAAAATAATTTATTAACCTTTTTCAAATATTATATTAACTATGTTATTTTAAGAACAAAGTTATAACCAACCACATAGTTGGTCATCCATTACTATTATTCCCTTTTCTAAATGTCTTACTTCATTAATCTTAATCATTTTATTATCTCCATCTCACTCTTAAAGGATGATCCCTTTTCCTAGAATTTATTGTGGTTAATTATGAAGTATGGTTATTATTTTTACTATTATCCATTGAGCTAAATGTTTTTTGAATAATGTTTGGGTTGATGATAGTAAGATGTTATTAGCTATTTTTAAATTAATAGTTTCCTATTCTAACACTTGTAATTCAATTTTTGTGTGTATTTGTATTTCATAAAGCAATGAAATAACACACTCCTAATAACATAATTGAACATTGCTCCTTATTTTTTAATTGAGTCAACATTATTCTTAATTCTTTCACTTTTTCTTAGAAGGACCTTAGTATTAATGAATTTCTTGTTAGTTATTGTAAATTATCTTCGTGACTTAACCTATTGAAAACCTTTAAGGCTATAGATTAATTGTTTAATTGGTATGATCATGTTGGATCATAATTTTTCTCTTGCTCAATAGAATGCTAATGATATTGTTTTAATAAAATTCATATGTTATTCAACGAAGTAGGGTTCTTAGTAAGATAAACTTTTATGTAAAAAACAACTTGGTGCAATGATCTCATATGGGAGATTTGATTATAGAACCCCAAGTGGTTGTATATTTTCATTATTTGCATTAAGTTCAGATGGAATTTTAAAACAGATGGTGGTATATTGATAATTGAATATGTATGTTTTTATAATGAGACTAATTTTGGTATTAAAATTATAATGAATTTTATATGTTGGGATGGTTGGTATGTCATAAATAGTCTTTGTGAATTTTAAGTTTAACTCGAATGTAAGAATATATTTCACATCTTCGTGAGTATATAAATTGTATGTTTGTCTCTCTTTTGATTTACCTAAATATATCTATTCTTAACAATAACATGACATGGAACCAAATAATAAGTAAGAGGTAGAATAGATGTTTTAATTGTATTCCTCACTTATGGATGATTCATCTATGTCACATATGGAATTTATCTATCTTATGCCATCTATATACTTAATTGGTAAGATGATTACTCATTTGAAGATATCTACCCATGTAAAAATAGATTATAACTCATCTAAATTAAAGAATGTTATTAACTATTCATTTATTGATTGGAAAAGCAATATAGTACAAGGACCTTGAGACAAGGGTCACCCATATAATTCTAAAGGGTAACACTACTTATGAATAATGTGTGAACTATTAATTTTTCAATTAGATAATTTTATTATTGGCTTAAAATTAAATCTATTATGGTAATTGTTATATCTTAAATTTTCACCCTTGGAGAGGGTTCTTTACGATCTCTCCAATTGAGTGACATTATGGGAACAACCCCAGGCTATGGGTCACCTATGGTGGGGTTGGACCTCAGGAGAAGGCTGACTTCCTCTTGATGGACCACCTAAATAATGTTTGCATTAGGTAAAGGGTTATAAAAATGGGAATAGAGATCCTAAGAAATCAAAAATGGTTATGCACTAAATAAAATTATAACTCACACAAGTATGAAATATACACTAAAGAATCATAAGACAATACTTTCTTATACAATCTCCAAATCTAGCTAATTGCATAAGTATTTAATACACCATGTTTGAGAAAGTAATGAATAAAACTATGAGGAATTCTAAGAATCACACCAAACATACATTAATTATAGAAAAAACACAAATGTAGACCTATAATCAACTAGAAAACACTCTAAAATAGGTGAGAAAGAAGGATAATGGGCATAGAAGATTATCCTTCACAATGACATCATGCATAAGCTTACTAAACATAGTTCAAAAGTAAGAGATAGGTAAAGAAAGTCTTTATTATCTTCAAGAGGCCTTTCATACAAGTTCTGACTAGGTCTAGCCTTAACAAATGAGAGTCTCTACTCTTATAAAATTGAGTTAGAGAGTTATTCTTTTAAAAACTGAGAGAGAGCTTACCCAATTAAAGAATGGTAAATATAGGAGAAAAGGGAGGGTGAGAAGAGGGATCACACCATCTATGAATCATTAATGAGCTACCACCTGTGATCCAATTAAGACTAATACATCGTAGACTAAATAGACTAATCTCTTTTCATTGGTAGAGAAATATACACTAGAAGACAAGGGTTTGTTCTATATATGATGGGTCTTGATACTTACTAGGAGGGAAGATACTCAAAGTTTTTGAATATTAAATGATCTATTATGCTACTCCAATCCATATATCTCTTCATTATGGTCTTCCATGCCATATCCACTTGTTTCATTATGAGGGAAACATATTTATATCCATGTATGTGATAGAGCCATGCCCAAGTACAATTTTTGAAACTATTTGTCAAAGTTGGGGCCATATTGAAAGATGAGGCACTCTTTAATAGTCAATCATCTACCTCATTTTAATATATGATCATAGGATTTTTTTTAGTTTGAAACCCAATCTCCTCTATTGGTTTTCATATAGCTATTAATATTGGTAAATGAATCTTACCATATGATCTGGTCTCATTTTGACAAGTTGTTGACCCTTTATATATATTAGTTCAAAATACCTATTTTATCTCCATAAAACTCTAATGGTGATCCTTGATCTCAGTGTACTTAATTTGGTTTAACCTGGATCCTATTCAAACTTTGTTTCTTTATATTTTCTTTGACCAAGTTGAAAACTAATTCATCAACCCCAATCAGAAGCTTTTAGATTTGCCCTTTGTTTATTAGTTTATGATTGCCATATCAAAGATATCAATTTGTGCTAAACTATCTTCTCCTAATTGGTATCCATTATACATTGACTTCTTCACTTTAACTCGCATTGTTATATCTAGATATATGAATGAACACGAGCCTTTGATCTAGATCATTTGATTCTTTAACCTACTCATATTCTATAGATATTCAATGTATGAATGAATTCAAGTCCTTGACCTTACTAGGACCCACTATTTAAATGCAAATGGTTAATTTACAATGCCTAAAATTAACATTTGCATTCTTGTATTTGATGTTCACATGAACATCTTTGACATTTGCATAAATGTATTTGGAGTTTTAAACTCCAATGGTTATTTGTCATGGATTAAATTTGATGTTCATGCACCCATCATTTGATTTTTGTGCGATCGTCATTGATGGTCATACACCCATCTCTATTTTAAACCCCAATGGTTATTTGTCAAGGCTTGATTTTGATGTCTGCGCAATCATCTTCTTCTACATGTTCTAATTTTAAGGCTTATATCTTGAGATAGAGAACTCTTCAAGATATGGAATTTGTAAAGAAATATCAAGGCACTAAGGATGTTCATTCCATGTAATCCTTTAGCCTTGTAAGGCTTTCTGAGTATACTTATAAAATACATAAGTAAGTAGACCCATCCATTTTAGCATGATGTCTGGTGATGGTCTATTTTATTTAGACTTGTGTTATGAGCTTTTGATTGATCCTTGAAAACATTGATGAATCCCCTAAGGCTTTTGTAACCCATCACTAACCTTAAACTACTCATACACAATGAAACTTTATTTAGATCTTCTTTACAACTTGACACTTATTTTAAACCTTTAGTCTACTAATTTAAAAAACCCATGCAAAAGCTTCTGTTTGTGGGTGAAAATTAGCCCACATTTTTTGAAACATCCTAGGGTTGCATGCCTATTATGAAAATACTTAGTATCCTTCAACTAATCTATTGGGTACACAAAGTCATAGTCTCACTTCTAAACTAAAATTGTTAGAAGGTTGACCTTTTCTTAAAAAACCTCCTCTTGAAGTAAAATGGGACAAAAGAGAAAAACAGCAACAAATATACCCAAGGGAATTATTGAAATGGAAACATATATCTAAAAGGAAATGTACTCAAGGCACATAGAGGAAAGCATAGAAAACTATTATAATATTCTACAATATCATACAATAGATGCCAAATTTTCTAATAACAAGGCTTTAAATGAAAGCCATTGATTAAGATGGGAAATATTTATCCATCTATTTTGGTAAGATGAAAAGAATTGTGTTTTTTGCATCCATAAATCAAATAAGAACCACTCCACAAGCTGTCAAACTTGGTATGATTACCTAGCTTGACATTATTTGAGTCCCAACTAAATACTAAGTCCCAATAATTGATGTCCCTTTCTATTGCTCTCTTATCAAAGACTTTCTTGAACTAAGGTTTATGTGACTCTAATTTCTTTATTACAAGGTCCCTGCTTTCTTCAAGATCTATGAGATCTACCATCCTTACACTCATAGTCTCACTCTCCATCAACTCAAGATTATGGGCTAACTCTAAGGTAGGTAGTTCAAGATAAATAGGAAATTTGGCTTCCCTTCCATATAAAAGGTCATATACATAATTGGCAATGTCATTTTTGGGAATCACTCTACAATCCATTAAGGCTATCAGCTTTGTATACCAGACCATTTGATTTTGTTCCATGGTTCTCTTGATAACCCCTATCAATTTCTTGTTGGTAGACTTTACCAGTCCATTACCTTAGGGTAGTAATTAGAGGATGCATTGAGGTATATTACAAGCTTAAGTGCACATTCACTTAGCTTCTTGACAATAAATGTTAAGCCATTATTTGAGATTGTAGTAGCTAAGACCCCAAACCTGGTTACTATGCTTTCATATAAGTCTAATACTACTATCTCATTATCTTATTTCAAGGTAATTACATCCACCCACTTAGTGAATTACTCAATAATAATGATCACCTATTTTTGTCCTATACTTAAAGGTGTATTGACCATCCTTATGAATTCTAACCCACATTGCATGAAGGGTTGATCTACATGTATTGGGTTGAGTGGAATGGTAGCTAATTCTTATTTTCCTATAAAGAGAGCACACTTTTGACATTTATTGACTCATGCATATACATATTTGAATAGACTAGGCCAATAATAACCAACTCTCATTACCTTTGCTACTATTGTTCTTGAAGTAAAATGGCATCCTATAGGTCCATCATGAAACTACTCTAAAAGTTTTGTGACTTTGTCATCATCTATGTGCACACATAAAGAGTGCTCCATTAAGGTCCCTTTTATAAATAAAACCATAAACCAATGAATAAGATATGGACTAAAGCTTGAAATACCTTATTTTTGCTCTGTCCAAACCTTGAGGGCATCGTCTTGTTATCAATAAATGTGTCATGCCCTGGAGCAAATTATTGTGAGAAGGAGGTGCATCTACTTACAAGTTATCTTGTGTCACCAAAATAACTTCTTTGTCCTCTTGAATATCATCCACCATCTACTCACACAAGCCTTTGAATCTTAATATCTTGGTGACTTTTATCTCCACATCATACTATATGACCTTGGTAATAGAACCAACTCTCTTTTCATTCAAGTCTTTATTAAGAAGGAAGTCCCTAACTCTAGGATGAGATATACCATAAGATGAAACTTGATTTTGGAAATAATTATCCTAAACATTTTTAGATTATCAAGGTTGAAAGAACCTAATTTTCAATAAAAGTGTACTTTACCTCATACCCCTATAGCCCTTGACTAAAAAATTTAATTGGCTCCTCATGTTTTTCACCATTCTTCTATACCAACATAGTTGATATGTTGTCAATATTGGAAAAGGTGTAAAATATGAAAGCCTTTAATAAATCAAGATTCATGAATGAGGTTACTTGGTTAATGGCTTTCTTGATGGCCTCAAATGCTACTTTACCTTCATTTGACCAAGTAAACACTCGACTCTTCTTCAGCATGGCAGTGATGGGTTTAACTAGGTTTGTAAAACTAGGTATAAACCTTCTCAAAAAGTTGATCTTCCTAGGGAGGTTCTATATTCCTTTCTTGTTTTTGGGTAAAGATCATGCTAAAATAACACTTATTCTATCAAGGTTAATGGACAGTCCTTCCTTTGAGACAACGTGACTTAAAAGTTTGCCTTCATGGATAGAAAACAAAAATTTCTTGGGATTTAAATAGATCCCATACTTTTTACATATTTAAAAGATAAACCTTTGATGGCCTATGTTCTCACTCACCTTCTTGGAGAAAAATTTGATGTCATCCAAGTAGACCAACATCATTTGATTCAACAGCCCTTCAAAATCCATGTCCATGGTTCTTCGGAAAGTTACCCCAGTATTTGATAATCCAAAAGACATATTTTAGTAAGCATATGTGCCCCAAATTATGGTGAATTCTGTCCTATATTAATCTTTTTCTCTCACTAGTACCTAATTATATAACCTAAATATGCATCCAAGATGTAGAAGTGTTCAAAACCAACAACTATCTGAAGGAGTTGCTCCATAGATAGTAAAAGATAGTGATCCTTCTAATAGACCCTATTTAGATCCCTGAAGTCAACACATAATCTCATTTCCCCACTTTTATTCCTCATAGTTACAAATTTGTCTACACATGAGGAGTTCTTAATGAGAAAGATGACCTTAGATTCAATCAACTTGGTCAATTATTTCATCATAAGATCTTATATTTTAGGGTTTATAGGCCTATTTTTTTCTTAATAGGATTGGTATTAGCCTCTAGTTCTATATTGTGTTGGGACAGCTTGGGATCAAAGCCTCTCAATTAACTATATTCCCAAGCAAAGATGTCTACATATTATTTACAAAGTTTTATGAAAGTATGCCCCTCAGTTTTAGTGCTTTCCTTTCAAAGATCGAGGAGCTTGTCTTTGAAGATAAATGTTATTTCAAAGTTATTTTCATTGGTTGACATCACTAACTTGTCTTTTCCCATATTATCTCCCTCATGGAAAATACCTTCAAGGGTGAAAAACCCTTTAGGAACCTTATTGGATCTCAATTGAGCTATTTTCTCTTTATATTGATGTTCAAAATTTTCATGGTTCATTGAAGAGAATTCTGATTCCTGCTACAAGAAACAAGTAATTTTTTTGTCATTTTCAAATACCTTATAATGAGATTCATTATTTGGTATTGATGGTCTCACAACCACATTGACATGTGGCTGCACCTTGGTCTTTTTCAAATCATTAGGGATATCAAATTGAGCTCCTACAAGTACTAATCTATCAACATGTTGATTCTAGTTTCTTGGTATGGCATGGATGTTAAAAACCTCAAAATATTCAATTATTTCCCATAATATATGTTTATAGGACTTTATTAATGGATTATTTGTAATATTCTAGCCTCTAACTTGATGAATTATTAGCTCACTATCCCCAAAAACATGCAATTGTTTGATTCCTCTCTTATTAACCTATTTAAGGCCATGGATGAGACCTTCATATTCTATTGTAGTATAAGATAAATTAAATTTTAACCTAAAAGAGGAGAAATATTTGTCGCTTGAGGTGGATACCAGCACTACCCCTACACCCACTACATATTTTCTCCTTGAACCATCATAGAATATTTTCCATAATCCACTAGGATGTTCTTAAGGTCCAATGAGAGATGGCATTGATTTATTTTATTAATGGAATAAGTAGACACCCATGTATCTATCATCAACACCTTCGAAGGGATTAATTGACTGATTTTCATTTCATATCTCATCCAAGAACATGTATAGTATCCCCTCAAGGTGAGTTTTTTATTCTTGACCCACCATATGTTCATCTTCATCAAGGATGGTGCAATTGATTTTTATGTTATTTGGTCCATAAAGTTATATGTGGAATTGTGTAATGGGATTAGCCTTAATGGATACCTCAGTTCCATATCTTAGCTTAAATCCCATGTATGACCAATATACTACAATATAACATCTAATCTTTGTAATTAATTTTATGGATAGATAGGGGAAAATGAGGAGGCAAATCTATGATCAACACATCTTGGACCGCTATGACACTATGACAGTATGCAAGGTCAAACTAAGGTCCTTGATGATGCCAAATGGCTTGGTAGAAGAGCCATAAAGCTATAACACTCCCTTAGATTGAGGATCATACTTTAGACCAAGCTAGACTGTTATAGACTTTGACATTACTGAAGTACTAGCCCCATTTTATACCAATCAATTGTGCACTAGAGATTCACCAATGATAACTAAAATATATAAAAGGGTAGGTTTTACCACCTTACTTAATTTCTCTTCATTTGGTCATTTGGTTGCATTGGTTAGAATCACATTCACATTGCTTGATGTCTTGTCTACAAATGGTACAACATTAATCTTGAACAAACCTTCTTGAAGGATATCCACCTAGCTGGGTATGGAAAGCATATCCCATATTGGCACACTCACATTGTATTTCTTCATTTGTTCCATAATGTTGATGGGTGAACTTCCAAACTTTTGTTGTGCTTTAGGAGCCACAAATATACTTTGAATTTATGACTTTTTAGGAGCAAAAGTATCCCCTTGATCTTGATTTCATGGAGATATTGTAATATTTAGGATAAAAACATATCTAATTATATTTTATATTCAAGGAGTAATGGTAGGGATCTCTTTAACTATATCCTAGTTACCATCCATGTTCATTGTTTTGAATCTACTATTAGCTACCATTGGGATCTATGCCAGGATAGAACTAACCTACTGATTGAGTGCATAATACTCTTCTTCTCATAGTTAATCATTGTAAAACCATACTATCTTGGTAATTAATTAGGGATTTAGCCTTGTTGAGGATCTTCTAGCTTTGTCATTATGGGAACCTCTATGTTCTGAGCCATAAGGGCTTGATTGTATCCATAATTTCTATCTTGCTACCATTAATCATTGAAATCTTGGTTTAGGTAAGTGTTTGGGACTTTGGATTGCCCAAAATACTAATTCTAAGGTATGATACCCTTATATTCCTTAGTAAAATTATTCTCAATAGGGCCCAAGGTATTGGAAGTGCTTACAACATTTGGATTATATTTGTTCTATCTATTATAACTAGGCTACTCTTGTCCTTATTTCTGACCTTGGCCTTGGATGTTTCATTTCTAGGATGTCCTATTTATTTTATAATCTTGATGCTAAGGTTTATATGACTTTAGATGAGGCCTATTTAAATCTTGTGTCATCTTAACATTCACTAGTTCATTCCCCAAGGACTGAAACATGCTCTTAAGCTCTTGAAAGTTCATATGTTCTTAGGAATAACTAGATCCACTAGTGGAAGCCTTTTATTTATTTTATGAGGGTATAGCATCAATTATAGGCATAGTAATAATGAAATAAAGGGGTGGAATATAAATAGGATATGGTGTAATCTTAGGGAACAAAGACATTGATAGCCTTGATGTTAGCTTGTAATCTTTGACTAGACAATTTTTTGCCCTAATTGCCACCTCATATGCATTTGGTAAGTTTCCTCCCATACACTAGATCATCACTACAATTTCACTATTAGGGGCTTTCAAAAAGTATATGAAGGAGAAAAATGGTGTAAGACTAATATAGACAATGATTATATCCCATGTTTTTTGCAACCTTGTATTGAAGTCTTACATGACTTCATGAGGGGATCTTTTTATTAAAATTGATTTATCTAAAAGTAATAAATTGTCACCTCTATCTTCAAATATTTTACACAAATCCTCTCTTAATTGATCCCATGTGGCAATGGAACTAGTAGTAAGGCTTATATATCAGTCTAAGGCTTTACCTTTCAAAGATATGGCTAGTAACCTAATTATTACATTTTTTTCATTAATATCATGAATATTGAAAAAGTTATCTATATCCATGAGGTGTTCAAAAGGAGTTGTAGCATGTTCTCTAGTAAAATAAGGGACATTTTTAAGAGTTTCTAATTGGATAGGATCATAATGGGGGAGAGATAGAAGTCTTTGGTCATTAAAAGACATAAAACCTCTATGGACTACCATGGCAATAAAAGGGGATAACAAGGATCTTCTAGTAGGGGTAGACCTTGGACTTGATCTAGGAATAAAATTACCTTTCTATGTGTGTCTATTAGCAACCTTAATCTCTTTGTTAAATTTAAAGGTATTTTAGCAAATAAAAAAGGAATAAATATAGAAGCTAATTTTGTAGTAACCTTTGCCATTAAAGATAGTTACTTCTCTACACCAAAGTGTTGATTATTCTTTTGGAGTCGTCAGATACTATTGTATGAAGCTATAGCTACTGAAAACTAATCAAACTAACATCAAAATTTATCAATATTTTCTTTAAATTGATTCCCATAATGTATGCCATAAAATATTGTATATTTAATTTACAAATTTGAAGAGGGTTCTTTAGACACTCCACAATTGAACTACATGATGGGAAAAACCCTATGTTGTGGGTCACCTATGATGGGGTTGGACCTCCGAAGAAGGCCATATTCCTCTTGATGGATCACCTAACTAATTTGTGTGATGGGAAAAGGGTTATAAAAAGGGGAATAGGGATCATAATAAATCTAATAAGGTGAAGCACCCAATAAAATAATAACTCACATAAGCATGAAATGTACACTGAAGAAGCCTAAGACAATACTAGCTCACACAGTCTCAAAATCTAGCTAATTGCATAAGTATTCCATACATTAGGTTCAAGAAAGCAATGAAATAAAATAGGAGGAATTCTAAGAATCACACCAATATTACATTAATGTCAGAAATAACACAAATTTAGACCTACAATAAACTAGAAAACACTCTAAAATAGGTAAGAAAAAATGACAATGGGCATGGAAGATTCTCCTCCACAATGCCATTATACACAAGCTTACTAAACATAGTTAAAAATTAAGAGATAAATAAATAAATTATTTACTATCTTAAATAGGCCTTTTATACAAGTTTTGATATGGTCTAGCCTTATCAAATGAGAGTTCTCTCTTACATAATTGAGAGAGATCTTACCCAATGAAAGAATAGTAGATATAGGAGAAAAGGGGGGGAGAGAAGAGGGAACAGACGATCTAAGAATGATTAATGATCTAGAAAATTTCAATGGATGTTAGACCACCTTAGATCAAATTAATAAATATACATCATAGACCAAATAGCCTTCATTTACTCCAATATTCTTTAATCTCCTTTCATTGGTTGAAAAATCTGCACTAGAAGACAAGGGTTTGTCTTGTAGATGAAGGGTCATGATCTTTACTAGGATGGAAGATAATAAAAGTTTATAAACATTAAATGAACCATTTTACTACTCCAATCTCTAGATATCTTCATTATGATCTTCCACACCATCTCCACTTGCTCTATTATGAGCGTAAAGTCTTTATATCTATGTATCAGATAAAGCCATGCCCAAGTCTAATTTTTATAACTATTTATCATAGCTAGGAACATATTGAAAGATGAGATACTCATTCATAGTCACCTATCTACCCCATTTAAATACATGAACTTAGTTATTTATCTATATTTTAAAAACCAATCTCCTTTATTGGTTTTACTATAACTATTAATATTGACAAATGAAGCTCACAATGTGATCTGGTCTCATTTCAATAATAATTTATCAACCCTTGATATTTATTAGGTATAAATACCTATTTTATCTCCATATATATCTAATGGTGATTTTAAATCCTAGTTTACCTATTTTAGTTCAACTTGGATCCAATTTGAGCTTGGTTCCTTTGTATTTAATTTGCCTAGGTCAAAAACTAGTTTTTTGACCTCTACCAGAAGCTTTTAGATTTTCCCTTTGTTTATTGGTTATCTATTGCCAAAAAATACCTATAAATTTATGCCAAATATTATTATCCTTATTGGTCTCTAGGATATTCTAATTCCTTGACTTTAACTCACACTATAAGATCTAGATGTATGAATGAACATGAACCTTTGATCTATATCCTCTAACTCTTTGACCTGCTCACGTGCCATATATATTTGGTGTATGAATGAATTTGAGATCAAATAGCTAATTTATGAGGCCTAAAATTGATCTCTACATGCTTTTATTTGATTTTTAGGTGAATGTCTTTGATGTCTATGTGAATGTTTTTGGGTCCCATTTTGTGCTCAGTAATGGATCCATGCCAACTTAACAAACACGTAGGTACAAGAAAATTATGTGGATGGTTTCTATTTTTATCCTCTAGTGACAATAGATGACTAGTGGCTAACAACCTCAAGTAGAATCAAGAATCAAGTGCATGGAACAATGTCTAGCCATTAAAGATAAGTGACTACTTTGGAGTCACACATCATTGGGAAGTGGACATATAAGACAGTGACTGCACATCGAAAGAAAATCATAGTGAATGTAGTTCAATGTGTATCTCTAGTGATATCTTAGCTATCAATGTGCCCCATTCCCTCTAAACCTAGAATGCTTCAAAGACTATAAAAATAAGTTGAGTTCAGCTAAGAAAGGGAGAAAATTAGGAGTAGTGAAGCTCTAGTGAAATAGTGATGAACAATAGCCATTATAAGATAGAAATATTTTTAGGAGGCTTATAGATCTCCCATTTGAAGTGACTAAACTCTCTTGTGAACCTTTGAGCCTACAATAGCTTATGTAAAGCTCATGCTCAAGTTATATGGACTATGTATTGTTGCTTAACTTATTTAATGGAGAATAATTTGTAAAAATAGTTAAATGACTAAATGTTTTATGTATTTTAATGTCTATTGATTGCATGAGGTATTATGTTGAAAATGCGATTGAGTCCCTATTATTTTCCAACTTGGTTTATGCATGGTAGACCTGTGGGTGACAATGAGCCCTGTGCCTAGAATAGGAATGATATTTAAGTATGGTTAAGGCCCTACTCCACAAATAAGGCCCACACCTCATCATAAGGCCATGCCCAAATTCTTTAACTTGATGCCCAGTTGGAATTTAAGTGCCTAAATGCCTCTAAGAATATAATCCCAAGGCTTATGTTGATGAATGTCCAACCATTATTTTATTGACCCAAGAGCCTTTAAGAATCAAGTTATGGCACAACACAAATAGCCCAATATAAACCTTAGTCCCTTCTTTGCTGCACTTTGGGTGTGAATATAAGGCTTGTGCCTTATGTATATTGATGATAACACCACTGAGTGATAACTATTGAGCACCTTAGAAGTATTTAGGGCCTATGTCATATTTTAAGAAGCATATATCTAACCTAGATAGCCAATCTAGGCACATGACTAGGCCCATAACTCAAAAGACCTAATTTAATACCACAATTGGGTTTTGTTGCTAGGGAATATTAAATTTTGTTATTGTAATTGTATGCTATAACAATGCTCTGACTCTTCCTCAAGAATATCAAGCACTGGTTAGAACAAGTAGAAGATAGATTTGCACTGAGGCATCCAACTTGTGAAGGGAATAACCCAAATAAGTGGGTCTACAACTACTTGTATTAGTCCCTATACAAGGTATTATTTTATGAACTACTAGAGCAAGTATATCATTGGTTGAATGTTTATGTGACCCATAGAAGCCAAAACTATGGATAATGCCTAAAGTGGATGGAAGAGTGCCTAGAGAGGCTTTAGAACTTGGATGCCACATGGACTATAGACATAGATAAATGCTATTAAGGGGAACTAAACAAATTTATGCTTGATTTTATGGTATCTACACACTCCTACCCTAAAGAATCAGAATTCTAGTTCTTACATAAGCGTAGAGGCACATTTGTGAAATAAATCAACACTAAAATCAAGAAATTGATGGTATATTATGGATTTAAAATAATTAGGATGGAAGGTTAGAGTCATGTTGCATGTGAGTAGTGTAATGGCGAAGAAGGGGACATGTATATGAGGCATGATGGAAGGAGGTGAGAAGATTGATAACCAAGAGTTTAGCCAATAGTCTTATAGCAAGATGAGATGCCAAATGATAGAAGACCTAGAACTTAAAACTGATAGGAGTACTCATATCAAGTGGGGAGGGCACGGGGAAGGAATTATTGAATGGTAATCATGCCCATAGGAAGGAGCCCTCAAAGCCTCAAAAAAAAACTCTACAATTTATGGGTCAATACTCAGGTTGCCTTCAAAACTTGACCATTGAATATGCACTAGATACATCTAGCCTTTTGAACCTATGACATGAGCTCATGCAATGGATTCCCCAAAGGAAAATAAAATATTAACTGGCCTTATTATCAATATAGACTTTGATCAATTTGTAAAATTAGACTAGAACTTCATGATTGAACAAGACATCCCATATAAAGAGGTAAGTGAATATACCTCTAAACCATAAATTTATATCCTAACTAGATAGAAATTGAGTGAAATCACCTTAGTTCAACCATTATCAGTGGTGCATCATAGGAAACAACTTGTAGGAAGTCACCCTATGTCACTAGTTGGTAGTATGGTGCCATCTTCTTCTGTAACACTAGTACTAATCATCAGACCAATGCCTGGAATAGTGGTTGGAGGCATTAAAGGACCAATTGTAGGACAAGCACCATGAGGAAAATTACCTCAAACACTAGCTACCCTCAGCCCTAGGTTTATTATGAGATGGCCATGCACTTGTTAGAGTATTGAGGCATGGAGAATACTATAGAGCATGTGCTTAAGTGTGAGTTACAATGGTACATTTAGAGATTAAATAAATTTGATCACAAGTCAACTCAGTTTGCAAAACCAATACATGATCATGCTTATACTTTGTATAGGAAATTTGATCCTAACCAAGCTATGGTTGATTGTTACACCCTTAAGGGAGCATTCCTAAAGAAGTTTGGTATACCTGAGTTTGAGTAGTGGAGCATTGTCACACTCAAGGAGATAAACTAGGGATTATTAAAAACCATGCACTTGTACTATGTTAGGTTTAAGACACTTCTCTCTAATCTCCCTTAGAACATTCACCCCTCCCACACATGCTTAATGGTTTGTTGGCACACTACTAGTGCTATTCAGAAGGGTAATTTTCATGAAAAAAATCATAAACCCTTAAGAAGGGATTGAAGCCGAGCTCACAACCAAGGTGGTTAAGAGCACCAATATAGGAATCAACCCATTCATAGAGGAATAGATTGCATCTTTGGCCTCTTAATTATAGAAGATGACTGCTAGTTGATTACAAGATGCTCAGAGTAGATTATGGTGCATGAATTACAAAATAAAGGGTCATAATCAGAATAACTACCCTCAAAATAATGTGCAACATTAATTTTTATCTATGAAGTTTATCATGAGGTGAATTATACTCACAAATACCCCTTGTTTTAGTGTGTTAGTCATGTCAGCATAACCATCTACTACAAGTTGTGCAACACCTACCTCACAACAAATATGACTATCAAGTGATTGATGAAATGTGCCATAATATAGAGAGAGGTGAATAACAACCAACTAAAATAGATAGAGGTTAGGTAAACCAAGGAAATGAGGGTTATGGTTATCTTATTTTCCATGGATTAAATTTGATATTTACATGCTCATCATTTTATGTCCACTTGACTATCATTGATGTTCGCATGCTCATCTCTATTTTGAACCCCAATGGTTATTTTCCAAAGCTTGATTTTGACATCCACATGACCATCTTCCTCTACTTGTTCTACTTTAAAGGATTATATCTTGATATAAATAACTCATCAAGACATGAAATTTTTAGAGTAATATCAAAGAACTAAGGATGTAGATTTCATGTGATCCTTTGTCCCTGTGAGGCTTTCTAAGCAGACTTATAAAATGCATAAGTAAGTTGACCCATCCATTTCTACATGATGTCCTAGTGATGGTCTAGTTTATTTATAATTGTGATATGATATTTTTATTTATCTTTGAAAAGTTTGATGAATCCCCTGAGGCTTGTGTAACCTATCCCTAACCTTGAAGTGCTTAGACACCATGAAACCTACTTAGATCTACTTATTTACAACTCTAAGCCTATTTCAAACCTCTGGTCCACTCATATTGTCAAACCATGCAAAAGCTTCTATATGTGGGCCAAAATTAGCCAACATTTATCTTTATGACCATTATGTATATAAGGAATGGAAGCAACCATTTGTATATTATTTACTAAAGGTTGCGATAATAATTTACTACAATATTATGATCTTATCTCTTTTAGTGTCCTTTCCATGAAGATAATGGGAGTGCAATAATTTCTAACCCTATAGGTATTATTATAATGATACAAAAAGGGGGAAATGCACGAGAACCATTGATGGCTCATTTGGTGTTTAAATGACTAAAATGGGTTTTAGATCTTGGTGTTGTGTTTGGGAGTAGTTGAGTGTTATGATTTGCATTTTGGGATATTTTAAACACTATTAATAATATATTGGTGTGATGTTCTTATGTTATTGATTCATATTTCATGATTACCTAATTGTACCTACCTTAATTCTAAATTTTATGCTTGAGACTCATTGAGAAAGTTAATATTAGTTACATTCTTTATTTATATGGTTTGACTTAGCCTACTGCTATGAATCTGGGTTCTTGGGCATTATCTTATTGGCACGAGAATCCATATAAAATCATTCCAATCTCTTAATCATCAATCCAAAACTATATAAGATAATATGGGTGATTACTTAATGATGAATATTCTTAGGTGGTCCAGTAGGGAAGGCTTGTTCCTAACATAAATCTCACAGGTTATTAGTGTCGGCCTACACAATAATACCCCCTAAATGTTTTTATTATAATGAGGGTAACTTAATTTTTTATGGACTTCCTAGGAGTGTTCACCCAAAGATAAGTGTTTGGGTTGACCTATTGTGTTTTTGGGATGTCTAGATGATTTTATTTGGCTCTATTTTGTTGCATCTTACTATAGGAAGTTGTGTAATGAGTTATTTTTAGAGTTTTATTTCACAATTTATTGAGAAATATCAAAATTTGTTTAGGGGGTTATTTCATAGATTCACACAAGTTAGAATTTAGGTCACACAACTACTTGGTTGTCTCCATTAATAATATTAATATAAACTACTTTAAATCATACATTGATTATTAATACAACTTAACATTTTGATAGATAATGAATGACTATTAAGATGTAGAGAATATGGTAGAGAAATAAGTGTTGGCAAAGGTCTGTGATACTAACATATACTAAAATGCATGAGATTCAAATCAAATAAAATAATGCATGTGAGGTCATGGGATGTTAAGAAAATACACTTGTTAGTTTTTTTTTGCATCATATGAAGGTAACAAGTCCATCCTAAAATAGGATGGACACATATATCTCCACAAAAACTTGGAATTACATATAAAAGGTACACATTAATAAAAGTGGATAACAATACAAAAATTCATTACCAAACTCTATTGTAGAGGTGTCGACCTTCATGTATATACATATTGAATAATGTAAAATCCACATAATCTCCAACTTTGAGCTAATACATAGGAGCTTTAAGTTGAGCACCATAAGGATTGTACTAATTAGAAATTGGATTTTTTGGCCTAATCTAGCCACCTATAACAGGAAGGATTCACTAAATGGGTGGTAATCTAGTAAGGCCACCACCTCGCTTAGCTCAGAAGAGGTGGTGGAGTAGGATATAAATTGAATCTTGGCTAATTTGAACTTGTGGATTTATAAAAATATAGCTATATGATTGATATAAATAAAAATATAGATGTCCAAGTAATTATTCCACATGTTCAAGGCCAAATCGACCATGTAAAAAATGGTAACCCTTTGGCATAATGGGAAATGATTGATGATGACACCTTAGATGGTTAGGGATTTTTCCAAACATCATTGACAAGTATTCTATTCCCAACTCCAATCCATGGAAAGACAGTGAATCCTAAACCAATGCCTCTTCATGGTTGACACTAAAGTTACCTCCACCAAAAGGGTCGCCTGTGATAGCTCCTCCATCTAGACGACCTATTAAAAGGAATGATGTAAATGGAAAATGACAAAATCTTTGGATGTGATGGTTTCCCATATGAATTTTACAACAAAATGTGGGATACTATGGGGGATGACCTTTACTAGTTCAAGCTCAAAGCCTTCCACTCACAAACTTTGGGCTCAACCATCAACAAATGGAATATAAAATTCATATTGAAAGCTCATGACCCAAACTCATTTATAATTGGAATCCTATCACTTTTTGTAACGTCTCTGACAAAATCATCACCAAGGATTTGGCTCTTTGCCTTAGGCATATATTACCTTAGATCATTCGGCCTGAATAGATGAGCATTATTCAAGGTTGGTATATTTTATATAATGTCATAGTGGTTTGGGAAGGCATAGAATGAGATCATCAATTGCATGAAAAGGCCTTGTTCATAAAAATATACTGTGATAACTCTTATGACTATATTGAGTGCTAATTTATCCTTGCTATGTTATAATGTCTAGGTTTTAGTCCCACTCTCATTCAGTTTTGATGCTTCGACGCATATCTCCATTAATGGAGTAAATTATAAAAAAATTGGCCAATTTATTTCCATAAAATAAGGTCTCCCCCTATCCCTATAATTGTAGGTTTTCATTGTATAAGATTTTGGGTATATCTTGGATAATGCTAAATTAGAAGCCCTAGTGTGTGGTATATTTCTTCTTTCAGAAGAACCTCAATAATTTCTCATTGGACACTTCAATAATGACTCTTTTCTTATAGTCATTAAGGAAGAGGATATTTGTTGGAGTTTTGTAAATGATGTATCCAAGGTAGTCAAAGGTGTGCATATGGTGATAGGTATTATATCATGACAATGACAAAGTGTGCTTCAATATTCTTGCATGGATCTTCAATGGTAGCTTGGATAGGTAGGTTAAGGTATGCAATTAATGATGTGATTACATTATATAGGTCCTATGGGGTGTCAATAATTATTGGAGTGCATTTGTGCATGTATGGCGTTCATTATGTTCTTCCTTGTGTTCGTCTAGGCCTAGTTGGTATTGTGGCAAATTAGATTGATTGAGCAAATTGATGATGTCAACATTGATACTCATGGTAATGTCAAAAGGAGCTGGTCATATGGGTATGATTAGTTTTGTTTTAAGATATTATTATGTATGTTTTAGGTCATTATATAGTGTGTATAAAATTTTATGGTAGTGTATAGTTGGTCTCCTAGGAAGATTTTGCCATTTTCCATACTTGGCCAAATCTGCAATATCAACTAACCATTGTATGGGGTTACCAAGTATCAAAACCTCACTCGATCAAATAAAATATCTACAATGAATGTTAAATCATGTAGATGGAAATATAATAGTGAGCATAAAGTTAATAAGTCAAAGGATCCTAATATTGGACGTGATGGTGACATGTGTCACAAACATAGTTAATTGGTAGCAAATTAATAGCCCACGTTTGATCGTATGTTTAGCAGATCAACTACACATGTTTAATCATTAATATCAAAGATTGATGACATAAATTTAACCATGTAGATGGATATTGATGATGCAAATCAAGTAAATAAGTTAATAAGATCAGATTTCATACAGGGATACCAAGCAGTGTAAGATCGTCAACTGAATAGAGATTGATAGTAGGGTACACATAAGGCATGTGGGGCTACCAAGTCTCTTAATATTATAATCTCATTTAAAAGATAAATATATAACATCAAAATTAAAGGCATGGAGACTACCAAATATATAGATGGAGATAATTTTATCAAGTTTATAGGGGGCATGAGATGAAGACATGTGTCAAAAGCTTTTGCGTTAAACAATTACCATTGGAATTTGAATTTTTAAATTAACAAAAGAAAACCAATGTTGATTATTTTGCCTATATATTTTCATGAGGGATGAATTTAAATATGTTATAAAAATAAAAGTTGTAAAGGACTCCAAGGGCTATCCAAATAAGTTGTTTATAAGTTTGAATATTTGTACAGATGTAGTTATTGAGCTGTAAAGTTAATTGAGGGTTTGACCATGAATTTATTATTGGAGATTTCTTTATACTCTATCAAGTCTAATTTTTTGGATTTTATATGTTTGACCAATACATATTTAGTATGAACAAAATCCTATAAGTTGATCGTTTGTTTGTTCTTAGTGTTATCATGTACAAGACTAATGTTTGAATATGTTTTACATACAAAAAAGAGTGTAGTGATGGATGAAATCACTTGAAAGTGTCTTATAGGTTAGGTGGAGTAGAAATATGCATTTTTAAGTGGTCTTGTGTTCCTAATTTTCTTGGTGAAGTGCTAAAGAGATGAATAGGTCTCCATGAGATCTATAAGGGTTAATAAGGCCTAATTAAAAGGTGTAGTTACTTAAGGGTGACCCATGGATGCTATGTTCAACCCATGAGGGTGGTATTGAGATATGTATTATTATGATAAAATATTTAAGGCTTAAGGATAGTCTTATATTTGACCAAAATGATGGAAATCAAGAAGACTCTATAAAAAATAAAATCAAAGGTGATGGTTTCTAGAGTTGAGGTACAGAAGAAAGAGAAGTGTGAGTGTGCCTAGTGGATAGATTGAAGATAAGTGTAGGTTGAGGATTGTGTGTATGACCTATAGGTTATAATACTCATGTCATAATAGTGATCATACAGGTTTGAATATTTTTGATAAGCAAAGTATAGATAGTGTGTACTGTTAGTGAAGAAAAGGTGAATATTGTGTGAGTTTGGTGGATGGATTGAGGATTAGAGTAGTGTGAGGTATGTGTGTATGATAATTTGGTCATGTTGTTGATGTTGTGATAAATTTATTTTAGGTTTCCTGATTGAGTATGTGCAAAGAAGTGTTAAGTGATCCAAAAGGTGGTTTTAGATGCAATGAGAGGATGTGAAGGCTAGAGAGAGTACGTAGGGTTAAAGATAGATATTATTCATTGTATCTCCATTATATTTTTAGGAAATTAGAGATCAAGAGATGCTAATTTCATAGGTGTTATTATGAGTACTCAACATCTAGGAAGAGAGGTTCTTGTCCATCCTTAGGGTTTGGTGATCCTTGTGAAGTGGGTACTTCACTAAAGTCTCGCATTTGTTATAAACCTATAGGATAAGTAGTCCATGTGTTTGAAATATTGATAGGGAGTTTTATCCCCATGAGGTTTTCCCACATAATACTTATGGTGTGTGATTAATATTGCATTATCTTTCTTGTTCATTGTTATGAATGATGTGTATGCTTCACAAATGTATGTGTTGAATGATTAAGGGTTTGAATAGTTTGGAATTGGATTGAATATCTTGAATCACTAATTCACCCCCCATCTTAGTGATTTTACATCTAAAAATTAATATTACAGTAGGTCTTTTATTGAAGGCTTGACATGTTGAAGGTGATCCAAGGTATAATATAGGTAGTCATCAAATACAAGGAGACTTTTCCACTAAGCAAGCACCGGTGCTAAATGTGTTAAATTATGATTTTTGGAGTGTGAGGATGAATACCTACATCATGTACCCTAGGGTTTTACATTTGTTAATCTATTGTGGATGGATATTCGAACTGACTATTCCTCCAACTACTACAACTAATAAGAAGCTATGTGAGATCAATTCTAAGGCAATGAATACCATCACTTTTGATCTTTCAAAGACTAAGTTCACCAAGGTAATACATTGTTAGTCTACCAAGGAAATATGGGATAAATTTTAGACCATCTATGAAATACATTAAAAGTTCAAGTTAGCCATGTTATGGACTCATAGAAGATAATTTTAGAGTTTAAAGATTAAGGAATAAGATTCTATGGCATCCTTTTTATACAGAGTTGATGATATTGTAAACATTATTAGATGTCTTGGAGTGAAGCTTGAAGATGATATTGTAGTAAAAAATGTATGAAGGTCTCTCTCCCTCAAGTATGATTCAAAATTTTATTTTTAATAATAAATTTATGATCTTACTCAGATAAAGATGCATGAATTGCATGGCACATTTACTGCTTATGAGATGAAAGTTAAAGAGGATAAACTACCAAAGAAGGAAGCAACATTCAAGACAAAACTAGATCCAAATACGAGAACTCAAGGTAAAGAAGTCAAGTATGATGAGATATTTGATGATAAACTAATAGATTTATTCATAATTAAATTTAAAATAGTTTCATGGAATTATAAGGGTAAACCATCCTTCAAATGTTTCAATTATGGAAAAGTAGGAATTTTGCTAACAAGTGCCCTCATAAGCATGAATATAATGATGATGAAGAGAAATTTGAAATTAAACATGAAGGAAAGAAGACATTAAAGTATAATAAGAGTAAGAAACTATTTGTAAAGTATGACAATAAGAATGGACAAGAAGAGTCTCTACACCAAAGAAGAATGTGGTACATCAAATGAGAGTGAAGGAACTAACTCTGAGTATGATCATGAAGATGATGTTCCTATTGAAACTAAAATAATATTAATGGTATAAAAAGGTAGTTTTTTAGATAAAAAGGAGTCTACTTTGAGTGATAAAAATAATAGAGAAGACAAGGTGGACTATGAGATTGAATTAAGGAATGATCTTGAAGAACTGAACATTGAGAAGAAGATTAAAAAGAAGATGTTGTCACAAATTAAGGACTATAAGGAGTAATTTAGTGTGTTTGAGGTGATAATGAATGAATACAAGAAGGAGTATGAATGTATAGTCAAGCATCTTGGTTTTCAATTAGAAAACCTATCTACAATCCTAAAAACCAAAGAAGATGAGTGCTCAAGGTATGCGAATAAAATTGAGTAATTAAGGGATGAGTTAAACAAAACATATAGTAAGGTTAAGCCATTTTTTAGGTTTGAAAAGATCTCAAATTATCTTGAAAATATTCTGAGTAGCCAAAAGCATGCAAGTGATAGAACTAGTCTAGGATAAAATGAAGAGTAAAAGATTGTAACTCAAGATAATAAAAAGACTAATGTGAATGAGGACAATCAGAACTTGAAGATTAATCATTATGGAAGGATTGAAGGTGTTGATAGAATGAAGGCAAATCAGATTAGATAACCAAATGTCATGAGGTATGAAAATTTCAATGGTTACTACTATACTTGTACTTAATTTAGTTATACTAGTAGAGAGTGTAGAAGACCTATTGAGAATGAATGGAATCATCAGTCAAATGTCATGATCAAGGTTGAGTGTTACAATTATTATGACATAGGACACATTGAAATATTTTGTCCAAATTAGGAAAGGCGAGTTGAGTTTCCATCAAGAAGTATTGTTTGATACAATTATCAAAGAGTGGGTCACATTTCTAGGTTATGCAAGTAAAGGTTACCAAGTTAAAACAAGTTCTTTCAAGATCTTAGAGTAAAAGGAAGAAGGCTAGTTAACTCATGGAAAACAAAATTATAAAGTGTGAGTCATGATGAGTCTACAAGTCCAAGTGGTCTATTTTTTATGGTGGAGAATGATACAAATGTTGAAGAGTGCCAATATATCTCATTATCTACTCATGTTGTGAATGAAGATACCAAGCTCAAGGGGAAGACCAAGGTGTTATTTAAGGCTAGTTATGAGGTGTGTATGGATCAATGTGAACATCATACTATTATTGGTCAAGTTTCATGCAAATAACATAATTTGTCAATGCCTAGTGATGAGGCTTTTCTTTCAATTGGAAAGGTATGCCATGAATCCATGTTATCTCCATGTGTTGTCAATAGAGTCCTAGAAGAGAAGGAGAATATTGTAGTGAATGAGCAAGTTGTTTCTCTTAAGCATAAGGAGAAGAATAAGAACTATTAGTTTCAAATGTCTAAGAAGGAGAAGGAATATGAGGAGATGTGGGCATCTCATAATTTCACATTGTTTTAAGGAACAATGTGAAGTACGGTGTCTCTACCTATGATTCTTAGGAGATATATTTATTGTGAAGAAGCAAATGTTTATGATCAAGGTACATTCATGGGAAATAGTACTAATGGAAGGATATGGATGTTTCCAAGTGTAAAAATAAGAAAAGAGGTTTCATTCTTTGAAGTTATTTTTGTGTGCAATTAGTGAATTTTTATTTGCTCTCAGGTTTCCCATTTTGTGAAGGGTATGTAGGTCAAAAACCATGGTATAGTATCTATGGGTTATAAAATCTGTCTAACTTCAAAAGATTGTCCAAAATTGTATATTGATAACCTCTTGGTGTGGAATAATTTTTAGAGGTGGGCGTTAACTGAAAGGTGTTTGTGAATGAAGCTATGGTATAGAGGTAGAGTTAGATGATGATTTATTAAATGGAAGAGGGGGAATATGAGTTTACTTTAGATATATAATTTCAAGTCTTGTAGGTATCTACATAGAGAGTTATGGGTGTTGAAATTTTTGTGTAGGGATATTAGGCCTATAATCAAGGCTAGTGAAAATAAAAGATGATTTTGGTAATTTTGTCCAAATAAAAAATGTATGATGTACCTGAATGAGTTTATTGGTTGATTTTGTGTATCTTTCCTTTTTAATATTGCTTTAATCATCTATTGGAGATCATGGAGGTGGCATGAGAGAGAAGGTATGAAGGTAATTATGCTTTTTCTTCATGGTTTATGGTGGTCTAAAGGTGCTCAAAGGGTGCCTAAGCTTAGGTGACCTAGGGAGAGTCCCTCTTATATTTCTCTAGGTGAGTTCAATAAGTTTCCAGTGTTCATGTATGTTGTGTCTTTATAGAGATATGCATGGTCAAGAAGAGTACTGTGTTTGAAGCATGTTTACGAAGCTCAAGGTAAGAAGTGGTATGAACAGTGTTAGGGGGAGTTTGTATAATCTATTAGAGGTGGTCCTTTCTTGTTTTTGGTCTTGAAATCATTTTAAGGTCCTAAATATTAGGAGAATATCCCACTTTGTCATTGTTTCAAAGGGGGAGAATGTTATTAAAGAGAGAGAAAGAGTTTGAGCATAATATTTGTGATTGGTGTTGCCATCAATGATAAAGGGGGATATTTTTGGAGTGTTTTAAATGATGTGTCCAATGTGGCAAAAGGTGTGCATGAGGTGACAAGTATTCTAGTATGATAATGACAATGTGTGCTTCAATTTCCTTACATGGATCTTCACTGGTAGCTTAGATACGTAGATTGATGGATGTGGTTGGTGATGTGATTATATTTCCAAGTCCATATGGGGTGTCAAGAGTGCTTGGAGTACTTGTGCAAGTGCATGATGTTTATTAAGTTCTTCTATATGGTATTCTAGGCCTAGTTAGTCTTTATGGCAAATCAGATTGAGTGAACAAATTGATGGCATCAATATTCACACATGTGGTAATGTCTGAAAGAGTTAGTCACATGAGTCTAATTATTTCTCATCTTGTGATCTGAGTTTCAAGTTATGAGATGGTGTGTATCAAAATTTATGGTAGTGAAAAGTTGGTCTCCCAATAATATTTCACTAGTTTCCATACTTAGCCAAATTTGCATTGTCAAGTGACCATTATACAAGGCTACCAAGTGTCGAAACCACGCTCAATCAAATCAAAGATATATAGAATGAATTAAATAATGTATTTGGAGATTTAACAATGATAAAAAATTCAATAAGTTAAGGGATCCTAATATTTAATGTGATGGTGACATGTGTCACAAACATGGTAAATTGGCAGCAGATCAATGACTCGTGTTTAATCATATGTTTAGCAGATCAATGATGCACATTTGATCATGCAAATCAAAGATAAATGGAATGAATTAAACCTTGTAGATGGAGATTGATGGTGATAATTGATTAAATAAGTAAGCAATCTTAGATTTCATGGAGGGATGTCAAGTGGTGTAAGAGCATTAACTGAATAGAGACTGAAAATAGGGTACAAAGAAGGCATGTGGTGCTACCAAGTGTCACAAAATCAAATGGTCAAATCCAAGATCAATGGCCAAAATTAAAATTAAAGGATAGGATACACTTTAGGAGATATATGGAGTGAATTTTATCAAGATTTTAAGGGGCATGAGATGAAGACATGTTTCCAAAGCTTTTAAATTAAAAAATGACCATTGGAATTTGAATTTTCAAATTAATAAAGGAAAACTAGTGTTGATTTTTTTACTTATATATTTTTATTAGGGATGAATTTAAAGGTGTTTTCAAATTTTTTTTTTTGGAATATAAGGTTAATTTATATAAATTGGTTAGAAGGTTTGAATGTTTGTACAATTGTAATTATTTAGCTCAAAAGTTGACTAAGGGTTTGGCCATCTTTTGGAAGTGACCCAAGAAGGACGTTCAAGATTTTCATGATGGTGTTTGGATATTTCAAAGTGAATTAACTATTGGAGAGTGTTTTAGACTCCATGATGACCATATATGTAGATTTAAATTTTTTTACCAATCCATATTTACTATGAACAAATGCTTAGAATTTGATTGTTGGTTTGTTCATGGTTCTCTTATGTACAAGACTAATGTTTGAGTTTGTTTTACATATGCAAAAGAGTGTAGTAATGGATGTAATTACTTGAAGGTGTATTATGGGTCATGTGGAGTGGAAATATGAACTTACAAGTGGTATTGTATTCTTAATTTACTTGATGAAGTGCTAAAGGGGTGAATAGGTCTCCATGAGATCATAAGCGCTACTAAGGACTAACTAAAAGGTGTAGCTACTTAAGGGTGATCAATGAATGCCATGGTTAACCTATGATGGTGGTATTTAGCTATGTATTAGTGTGATAGAATACTTAAGGGTTAATGCAAGTTTTATATCTAACCAAGAATTTGGAAATCAAGAAGACTCTATAAAGAATAAAATTAAAGTTGATGGTTTGTAGAGTTAAGGTGCAAAAGAAAGAGAAATGTGAGTCTTCCTAGTGGATGGATTGAAAATTAGATCAGTTTGAGGATTGTTTTTTTGACCTGTAGATCATAAAATTGATGTCATAATATTTTTCATGTAGGTTTGAAGATTGTTTATAAGCAAAGTATACAGAGTATGTAGATTGAGTAAAAAAAAGGTGAAGATGATGTGAGCTTGGTGGATTGATTAAGGATTAGAAGAGTGTGAGGTATGTATGTATGAAAATTTTATCATGTTGATGATGTTATGATAGATTCATTATATGTTTTTTGAATATGTGTGAATAAGTGTAGATTGATCCAAAAGGTGGTTTTGGATGGATTGAGAGGGTGTGAAGACTAGAGAGTGTGTGTAGGGTTAAAGAGAGCTAATATTTAGTATATCTCCATCAGATTGGTAGGAAATTATAGATCAAGAAATTTTCATTTCATATGTGTTGTTGTGGGTGCTCAACATCTAGGGAAAGAGGTGCTTATCCATCCTTAGAGGCTGGTGCTCCTTGTGAAGTGGGTGCTTCACTAAAGTCTCATGTTTGTAATAAACTTAGAAAATAAGTAGCTGATGTGTTTACAAGATTGAGAGTGGTTTTTATTTGCCATTAGGGTTTCCCATATAAACCTTGTATTGTGTGCTTAATCTTGCATTATCTTTCTTGTTCATTGTTATGAATGATGTGTATGTTTCATGAATGTATGTGTTCAATAATGAAGGGTTTAAAGAGTTTAGAATTTGATTGAATATATTGCATCATATCTTTTACCTCTAACAATGTTGTGGCCAATGAAATGTACTACCTAGACATCCTTTTTCTCTCTTTTATGTCTACCATTAAATGTCATAAAATGTAGTGGTATAGGTAATCCTATCTTCCATAACCTTCCTAGATGGTACAATACAATTGGCGCTGGATTTAGCATGATGAGATATTTAAATTTATAGGGATTCATTTTTCCTTTTTGGCCTCTCCCTTTCAACTTTGGAAATACATGGTTGACCATGTTGAGAAAAAAACTCTTGTATTGGATCACCAAGATGCTTTCTTTGGCTATCAAATTCTAAATCTACTCCAAAGTGTTTGCTACCACTCATGTATTACTCCTCATGCTAGGTTCCCACAAAATAGGCCATTATCCAGATTAAATATTTGTTGAGGGACTTAATCTAAGCCAATCCCTCTTCTAGTAATAGTTTCCACATAATTATTTTTTATTATTGTTGTTTTGCATAGGAGTTTGGTGGTATGGGCCTAATTGATATCTCTCAACACATGTATGTTTTGTGCACTAAGTGGATTATTCAAATAGTGGATGGAAAATAATCCTAAAATACTCTTGTTATGAATTTCATTACTCAAGGGTCTCCCTATGACCGTAAATATTAGAAAGGGATTGGTTTTCCTAATCTTCTTATTCTAGTCACCATTGTTAAAGTGGTGGGAACCTTTGTTATTAAGTGTATCTAGAAATCCTAAGAAAAAAATCAAACATTGGATGTTATGGAATGGTTTAGGATTTATGGATAGTATATCCATCAACCAACAATTAATTTGGTGGTCATCAATTATAAACATGCAAATGGTACCTCTGATAGAAGTGCCTTGGATTCATGCACTTAGATTTTAGCACATAGGTATCTAAAATGTGTAAGACCTCTTATTAAAATAAACTCAATTTTGTATCATATGAAATTCCTTCTAAGATAAATACAATCTTTATTTGGATGACAAAGAGTCTTACGATGAGATTGTTTTAGCAGTGCTAATAAAATTCCTTCACAAGATATCCATCACCTCTACCGCTCTTGGTGGAAGAATTTGAAATGGTACAAAGAGACTACTTTCCAAAACTATAATTCCAAGAAAGGATTGAATGGATCTCCCCACACATGACTATGATAGATAAACTCAAGTAGAGGTGGAATATACATTCATCCACTTCTCCTTGTGAGAAACAATTTTTCACTATCTAGTCTATTTGTAATGAGTCCAAAATTACTTAGCTTAATTGGTGTTTGATTTATCAATGCATACCTATTTGTAGAAGGCTATTCCAGTTGGGGATTTATCTTCCCAAATGTCCCCTTTTTTTCCACCTTGAAACCATAATTCATCTTTTCTAGCATTTCCAAAAGGCCCAACATCATTGGTTATGGATTCAACATTTTTCTAAGCCACTTCACTCCAATCCCTTTACGTGATACCATATTATTTTTATGGATAAACTGATTCTAAATCCTTAGTTCACCCAAGTTTGGCATGGGTTTAGAATGAAATTTTTATATTGGCTATGGATAGAACGTAGTTCAACAAAATTTTATAATAATTCTATTGACTCTCTATTTTATAATTATGATAAAACTACCATTATCTGTAATGTGGTTCTATAGATACAAGTGCAAATAAACAAAGTAAATATAGAACTTGATTACCTATATTAGATCCTCCATTACTAAGGTGTCATGCCTTGTGCTATTACTTATGTACCACCTTTCCCACCTAGGGACACCCCAACTTGTGCTAGGGGTGGTCCTATTACAGGTGGCTCTTGCCAAAACCAACCTCTCCACCATTCTTGGGCATGTAATTACTCATATCAACGTCACTCTCCACCTCTAATGGAACAAGGTGGGTATATTTTTGACCCTATAAATTGACATGTTGGTTGGGGATATTTGTCTTTACCACCTCAACATAGTTATAGGTGGGGCTCTGCACCTTCAATGGACTAGCCTAAGAAGAGGATCCAATCTAGTAGCTTCTAGGATGGTTCCTTTCAACCTTTTGATAAAATTATATCATGGATTAATTTATTCATTTTTCACACACATGATATTGAAGAAAAATATAATATTGACCATGTGGACACTAACATTGGATGGGACCTAGTGGAAGATGGGAAATATCTTCTAAGCTCTTGGTGGGGTGGTCATCCTGAAATTGACTCACCCTCAACAAGATTATTTTTAATAATGCTTAAGTTACCCTCTTTTATGATGTACTATATCTTTCTCTTGGTGTTTCTTACTTCGTTCATTACTTTTTTTTTCTTGCACCTTTTGTATTCTAGGCCTGGCCTAGTGTGACTTTGGTGGTGTGCCCTCTACCACATTTTTTATGAATAGTCTTATACATATTTCATTTATAACAAAATTATAAGCTATATTAAAAAAATCCATACAATATTAATGATTCTTTATGGATGAGAAACTACGTCAACATAACACACCCAAAAAATACCTTGAAACACATTAATATTTGTATTTTAATTTTAGACAATATAATTCTCTTGCATAGAACTCTTTTTCATGCAACTCATAAATTTATGGGAAAAATGATAACACAATACTACCCATATTCTTTTCTAATTATCCATTACAAAAACCTACTCTGATACCAAATCCTAAATTTAGATCTATTTAAAATAATAAAACACTAGTTAACTATTCATATCATAAGATTACATACTTATAGGTGTTTGATCACATATTAACAAGGAGCCATAACATATCACTAATAGTTTACAAATCCCTATAAATACTCAACAAATCCTATCAAAAGTTTTTTTGTTACCCACATACAATTCACACAACCACATTATCGCATATGTATTATTTTATGACAAGCACTAGTTGTGGATTATATAACATAAATAGGACATAATATTTGTTTTCTTATTGAATTACTATAATGTTTGTGTTCTACTTTGATTACTTTCTAGGAAAGTTGAGAAGAAGATTTTGTGCTATTATGTTTTAATGTTTCAAAAATAAGAAAAGATGTATATCTCAATTATATTGTTTCTCTATTTATTGCTATTGAAAAAATATCACTTCATTCCAGTGTAATGATAGGGTCCATGAAAATTAAACAATTCCAGTATCTCTAATTAAAATAGAATATAATTATCATTTATTTTAGTTATTGATTAGAAAATTGATTATTTATCTAAAAATTGCCATATTGTATCAAATATCTAATTTTTTTCAATTCTAGTTTTTCTATTTTTATTACAAATCTAAATTGGGAGTGGTAGGTTAATATTTTGATTACATATTATTTCTTTATTGAAAAAAATAAAAATAAATACAATCCAAGAGGAAATATTATAGAAAATTTGATAGTTATTTATTTAAAACAAATTATTAATTTTATAAGAATAACACTTTAAAAAATCATGATACGTATTTATTGAAAAACATATAATGTCCATGTGTCTTGTTATAGTGGACTATAGTTGTAGGTAGGATTTTGAAAAATGGTATGATTTGAAGAGATGTAAAAAAATCTATTAAATGTGAAATCCTAGGTGCCCTGATTCTAATCAATAGAAGGTTAAACTTACACATCATTACAAAATCTATCAAAATTTTATTTATATAATAATTTATTTTAAAAATATATATTAGAATATATTCATTAAAAATTAATATACATTTAGAAAATAGTATATTTGTATATAATAGATAAAGATGTAATTTTTTATTTAAATTATATGATCTACATAAAAAAATTGAAACAAGGGTGTCTTACTAGTGATTCCAACCTATGCCTTACGTAAATGGAAATTAATGAAATTATGACATATGAATGAAGATAATGGTAGAATGTAAATGAAAAAAATCACTCTCCATATTTGAAAGACTATTGCAGATGACACTCTAAATCCTAATTGGTGAGTTTTGGTTATTGAAATTCCAAAACCAAAACCATGAGTTTGGGTGGCAATAATGTCTTCCCCATTTCTACGATTGTTGAAATTAGATTATGATAGCCTCAATGACCCCCTGAAAAAAATAAAATTATGGTTATGATGTCACCCATTGACTACCATTACTAGAAATAATCATTCACTTCTCTAATATTATGTGGGCATATGTGATAGTTAACAATAAAATAATAAAAATGGTTTAATGTTTATACCCAAATTAAATTTAAAAAATATTAAAATAATAATATATCATAATATGATTGAAATAAAGTGGAATACATAAATAAATGATGGGATATTTCAAGGGAAACCTTCAAAATCATAAAATAAGAAACAATATTTCAATATGATAAAATATTATCCCTGTTATATAATCTAAGTATTATTGAAAAACCATAGATAGTCTTTAAATTTTAATTATAATTACTGTAAGTTTACTAGACATATCCAAATACATATTATAGGTTAATATTCTAGCATGTACACATCTTACAAATAAGTGTTATCCTCAATGTTAATAATTAATATATGTTTCACTATAAAATAATCTTCCTCTTATACCATATCCTCCCTTAACATGTCATTCCACTTGATAAGAGACTCGGCTATCATCTCTATTTATAACCTTTTCAATGGAATTCATAAAATATATTTTTATTCAAAAATAATTATTCTTTATTCATTAAGATTTGGTAATTATATGTGAATGAGTCTTATAATTAAAATATGAAACTAATAAAATCCAAGGAAATTATTTATTTGAATAAATTAAAAATATTAAAAAAATAAAATAAAAATATGGAAGACAAGAAATTCCTCTTGGAAACCTACGATTCAAAATAGAAAAACCAATAAATCCTATACGCGAAAGATACTAAAATTCATAAATCACATAAAAGTAATGTGGACCCAGGTATATTAATTTTAGGTCAAGGTAATGATAACCCCTTTCTTCCCCTTTTTTTCTCTAGCATTATTTTTAAAATTTTAAAATAAAGGTTCTAGACTTTCCATTTGATAAGACAAATATTTTTGCATGGTGTGTATAGGCCTAAAGTTTTGAATGGTTGTAGTTTCATTCACATTTTTATATTTATTAATTATCTATGTTTTTATTTAAAATTTAATTATATATATTTCAAATCAGTTTCATGTGTGAATAAGTTTTATGATTAAAATGGGTTTGAATTAAATCTTAAAAATGAAAAAATCATGGCATTCAGTGTAATCAAGAAAGTATACAACCAATATGATATACAAAGTATAGTGTGGTTAGGTGATGCACTCTTATACATATTTAGGTGTGTTTTTATTGACATTGCCTTTTTTCCTTGTACTATAATAAAATAAAAAATTAATAAAGTATATACACCATTGGCATTCTAACAATGAAAATGTTTTCATCTCCATTTTCAAGATATCTTGAAAAATATTAAAATAATAAATACATTAGTTAATTACATACTATTTCATGGATGTGAGGTTTGGGACCCATACTATAGACAAAGTGATTTGAAACACATTCAATATAATTTTCATCTCCATATTATCAAAGAAAATTTGGTATAAAATAATGGTTCCTTACTCAATTAATATTTCAGGTGAGTTGTATATCCTCTATATAATTCATTTACATCCTTAGAAAGAAATAGTTTTCATCCCTATTTTCAAAATTTCTTGAAAAATATCAAAGTTTTCCATACATTAGTTACATCCACACTATTGTATGGATGTAAGGATTGTGACCAACACGTTAGACAAGGTGATTTGAAAAATACATAAATATTTTTATCTCCATGATATCAAATAAAATTTAGGATAAAATAATGGTTCCCAAGTCAATTATTATTTCAGATTTGTTATATGTCCTTTATTCATCTCTTTATATTTCCAAATTATCACTATGTTACATATATTCTAATTCATGGTTAATTTTTTCTCTAGTGAAAATAGTTCTCTATAATCATAACTTCAATATTCTATGAAAATTTTTAAAAGAGGATGAAAACATTTTGGTATGAAACTATTATGGATCTCCTCTGAAACTTTGATATTGATATAAAAAGACTTCATTTAGATTTTATATTAATGCTCTTTATTTCAAAAAAATAAAATAATACGAAAATTCATCAAGAAATCAATAGACTTTATTTGAATGTTGCACGGATTAATATAACTGAGAAACTGAAAAAAAAACTTCATTATTTACCACCTTATTCGTGCTTCCATGAGAATAGATTTCAAGCTCCTATGTATATGAAACATATGTTTCTATCCTATATATGGATCTATTAAAATTTGTTTTAGGGTTTCTCTCATAAAGTTTGAATGGATCTTTCTTTCACATGGGATGAGTGCTATAAAACCTTATTGTGAAAGTTATTTTGTATTAAATTACCCTATCTATTATGAGATTTACTGAAGATACCAATGTCTTTTTAGAGAATGACATAGATTTATAAGGACATACATTCAATATGATGCCCAAGGATGTTTATTTTTTTAATCCATGAATCACTTCAAATTTATAGATGACACTTAAATTGATGTCTTTAAATATAAAAAAATCCAAGAAAATTGATTTTGACTTTCAAAAAATATAATTCAAACACAAGACACACATATAAAAAAAATAGACTATATCTACAAGGAAACATGCATTTTATTAGTTTCAAGAATTATTATGTTCAATTTTTAGAATACTTATTTCTCATTGAATAATTTATTTTGTTTTTCTCTCTTCTTTCCCTCTCTTGATAGATTTTGAAGATGCATTTGGAAATCCCTTTATGTATTGGATTTATGTAATATATTTTTTATTCCTATTCACCACGTGTACATTAGCCTAATAATTGTAGGCCAAGAGATTGACCACCCATTTCCTCTATTATGTTTTCTCTCTAGTCTTTGAATTTAAATATGATAAGATATTTTTTCATGATGTGTATAGCTTCTATTGTTTTGTATTAAGAAGCTAATGAAATGTGAGAGATATTTGGAAGGGTATGCAAAATTTAATTTTTAGGTCTTTCATAACATTGAAGGTTTAGGGTTTTGAATTTACATGGATGTAGAGACACAACTATGAACCTCCTCTTAGTGGTTTTAACTTTTATACTTTAAAATTCATAATGCATAAAGACATAAAATTGGGAACACAAAAGAACATTAGAATGTTAACATGTATTCTATGTTAGAATTTATATACAATAGTTTCAAAATTGGGATTAGTTATATAAAACATGAAATAACCTAAGCTCATTCAAATTTTGATTGACTAACCTTAGATGGTGGAACCCTAAGAAATCCATAAAATAGTAGATAAATTTTTTCTAAACAATTCATGCAAGACTCTAGTTACATAAATATGAGGATGACTCAATCTTCCTCAATATTGAAAGTTATTTGAAAGTATTTAAAATAATGAGAAAATTTTAGATGTCTATTATAATTTCCTAAATTATACAATATGACCCAACTATATCAAGAGATGATGCTATCAGAATTGAGCAAGAAAAAAAGGACTTTGAGTAATATGGGCAAGCACCAAAAGAGAAAAAGGAAAATACCAATGATTAATTGAGGGAAATAATCCTAAAAAAATTCGCAAGGACACATAAAGTGAAGAAACCAATTATAGAAATAGGGAAGCCTCTAAAACTCATGGATATTTTCACTTCACCTACTAAAACAATTTTGGCAATTCTAAGTTCCAATCAAAAGCCAATATTTTCCTCCTCTTTATTTAAAAAGGATTGGATCTCCTCCAGCTATAAATTATGTGATAAGTTCTATCACTCTTTACTTGAAAACTTTAGTTGATACACAAACATAGGAAGCATATGAATTTATAGGTGAGCAAGAAGAAGACTAAAGTATAAAGATTAGTTATAAGGAGGACCCAGGGCCAAGAACATGACATGATGTTCTACAGAAGGTTATATTATAGAGTGATTTTGTGACTATAACTTTTACCCATTCCCATACTTATAACATTGGTCTAGAATAAGGTGAAAGAGCAAAGCAAGAACCTACTACAACTATAACTACAATGAGATATTCAATTTCTATAATTTCACCATATGTGGTCACATTAGTAGATCCTTGTAGAGGGGAAACACAAATCACCATTTCCCCTACTTCTAAAATAATTAAACCAATTACCATAAGTATTCTATTTTTATTTAGTATAACAAGTATTAACAGTTGATTCTTTGACTACCAATATTCCTTCTAGTTATGTGTCTTTTATGTATTTTTCAATTTAGCATTTTTTGAAGTGTATCTCAGGTTTTCATTACATAGTTAGCTCTCACTTCACATAATTTAGGCAATATGATGGCTAGTATACATTTTAAAGATATTTTGTCCTTGACCATTTTTTTTCACAACGCCTACAAACTCATTTCCTTACCGAATTGGGTGTTTATATTACTTCAGGTACCCCAGTAGATTCCATAACTATTTCAATTGAATAGTCCCTAGATCTTAACAAATGTGTCTTCATTACACCTATTTAAATAAATATATTTAAACAGAGGATGCGTATTCCATCTTTACACCCACTACATGTACCTTCCTAACCCACTCCTCCATTTGATTCCACTCTCATGTCACTTCCCTAGTCTATTCCTCTATCTTCCTCCACCCTCATGATTCCACTACAAACCACTTCATCCACTACCACTTAGACCTCTCCCTAAAATCTCGTAGTGACTCCTCCATGGATACAAAAGATGTAATCAGAGTAATCAGCTAGGAAATATATATTTATCATGGAGGAACAAATATTGAATATAGAGTTTGATGTAACATAAAATAAGATCAAAAGAGTGAGGAAAACAACTATGAGTATTGATGGGAAGCCCACATAGTTTGTGAGTGAGGAGTAATTTTTCTCCCTAGCAAAAAATATAAAATAAAAACTTAGAGAGGAGGATTAAATTAAATAAGACCCCATTTATATGGCAGATGCTATTGGGGGAAAAATAAAGAAGGTGTTTCTTGGTCTCTAATAGACCAATAAAGTATTTTAGGCACATAACAAAATAGAGCCCCCAAATGACATAGTAGACAATGTTCATAGTTTGGATAAAACATTCTATGACATTGTATGCTTTATTCGGTTGTGTAGAGGTGAATCAAAACCATAATGGAAAATGTGATTTTTTAAGAAGTAGTAAATAACTTGGATGTTAAACTACATTTTATTGAGAAATCAGGTAGGCAACAATAATACTAATACCTTAACTTGTTATAGCTCCCAGTAACTGCTTTGACCTAAAATTTTATAATAACCAAGAGAACTCAGTTTATGAAATGATAAAAAAATGCAAAAACATAAATGAGAAAATGAATATCCAAACACAAAAGGTAGTCTAGATTCTTGGTGAAATGTGCATAATTTGTATATACACACATAATAACAAGTGGTCACCAAACCCTTATATTATAGCCTATTGAGAAATAATTTCAATAGTTTCAACATAGAAGTTGAGAGCATAGTTGTTGCTAATAGTGACTAGGTAATCTAGTTAATTATATTTTATAAAGATAAGGTAGCATAGTTTGAAGCATTAAGTAATTATTTTAAGAACTCGATGAATTTATAAAAAAAAATAATAGACATAATTGCCATATTATTTAAAATTTCTATCATTGACTTTGAATCTATTGAGCTAGATTTTTCAACATGTATAATTGAGTATGATAATCTAAAGTAACAAGGATGGTCAACCACTCAAGCAGGGGCTTCATCTTCAAAAGATCAAGTTTCAATGACCATGTTCCTCTTTTCCTAAGTACATAATGATGTACACTCAAATGGGACCAATTATGTTGACTTTACCTTTTGTTTCCAATCTTTTGCATATACATTTAGGACTTTCTATAATCAAAGTTGTAGTAATGCCATCATGGACTTTAGTTATGACATTGATGCAAGGATTGTCTACATCAACATCCTTTTTTTATAGTATTTCAAATCCCCCAACTCCAACTATTATTTAGTCAAGTTAAAACATAGTTTTAATGCCTAAAACTACTCAAAGTCCATGATTGACAACTAGAATTCTTTTTCGAATCAAGTTATTTATGAATTTATGCAAGAGTAAAGAACTAGGATAAAAATATTTGATGTATTGTAAAAATACTAAAGTATATATGACTAGATACTATTATTTTATAAATTAGGAAAGTTTCATGGATGAGGTGATCCCATCCAAGGATTTATATAAACATGTTTTGTATCTATTATTTTTTAGGTGAAATTTTGGCAATTAATGTAAGTGAATAAATGTTTCAAGACTATTATATGAGTTTGTGTGAATGTTATTTTCTCTTCAAAATCTCTATGATTCATTGAATAATTTACATTATGTTAATAAAATCTATGATAGATAAGTGTATTTTTTCTTGAAAAGATAAAATTGAATAATTTTTTATTCTTATCAGATATTTGGTGATAGATCATATTATAATATTTTTAGTGACATAAGATGTGCTTCATTGTCTAGTACTAACAACATCTTTAATTATGATCATTGAATGTAACTATAATTACTTCCTTAGAGTCTTCACTATGTTTGTCTATGTGTCATGATTTTAACTAATCTATAGTGGACATTGGTTCTTGATATATATTTCTCTTAGGGTATGAGTTGACTTATAAGGGTTTAATGTCTCTTTGGATCATATATCCCCTTCTCTTTTGCTTTATGCTTCCCTCTAATTTATATTTTTTTGATAAACTCAGCTTAGGCTGGAGTCACCCATGCACCTCAATTAATATCCATACATCCATCATATCTGAACCATCTATAGTTAATAACCACTCCACTCATAGTTATTCCACCATGTGGTTACTTATAAAATGGAGACCTGTAACTCATTTCTTGGAGTAAATCTTTCACTGAATCTAAAATTTTAGGGACCTTATTGTAAGAAACCTTGGTATGAATAAGATCCACATCAACATAGTGATATCTCTTCCTCCATCCCCACCACTATTTTGATTGTTGTATACACTTATTCAATATCATTAAACAATTTTTTCTATTACACATATATATGGCTATCTATACATCCAATTCAAAGGAAACTAATTGAGCCTATTAGAAAAATAAATATTCAATGTAGATCACATTAGAGAGATACTAAATGGCTACATAGTCCACCATATCCTACATTACATACTTTTTTAGCACCAAGCATAATATCTAGTGTTCTATAGAGAACACATGAAATGAGACTTTCTCTTTATATACATCAAACTCCATGGTGTAATCAACCATCTAGAGTTCTCCATCGTATGCCAAATTTTATGAGCAGTGATCATGATAATTATGACACACTACATGACTTATATAATTATTAGATACACCCATAGTTGGTATCTCCCATCCACAATGGAAGCCCTTACATTATCTGGTATAAATGCATCCCATGGTCCTTCCATTTACATGATCACTGGTTAGATTTTTGAAACCTAATTTAAAAAAAATAAAAAATAAATCAAGAAAATACAAAAACATTCATAAATTAAAAAAATATAAAATGAGGACCCAAGCATGACATGATTGATAGAATAAACTATTTTCATACGTTATTTAAGACATGGTTGGTATATGGCATATTATTTTCATAAACATGCCTTTTGAGGTATCTAAATGCCATGCATGAAATACATTATACATGTGGAAACACATATGTTGGAATTTATTCTACCCAATTGCTACACCAATATTGTGTCCATCTTATTCCATAGGTTTCATTATTATAGGTTATATCTTTCTATCATCTTATAATATGTTGATCTACTTATATTGATTACACATTCATTGATTGTTACTCATATATTACATAGTGATACATGGATATGCTATTATACTATAATATGGCATTCATATACATGCATGGTGTAGACTAGATCATATTGTCATTCAAAATGTGTACCTATGGATAGTCTATTAGGTAGGAGGATTTGTTCAGTCTTTTGATTTAAAATAAGGAGCATATTTTACCTTCTTTCAAGACATTAGCATCAGAGATGGTTACCTATAAAAATATCTCATTAATTATCATGATTTGATTCTCACCTTTGATCTGATCATTGGAGTTGAAGATGCTTTCTAGGATGATAAATCCCTTAGGTAGCATATTTCTCTTCAGTTGAATGATCTACTCCTCATATTGGGCTTGAATCAATGCTTGGTTAATGGTGATGAATTTTGATTCACAATATAAGAAGTTGATGATCTATTCCTAACTCTCAAAAACCTACTAATATGTTTAAATTATCTAAGACCATGGGTATAACCATGAGCTTTACAAGATATTTAGACTCTTTCCTCACATAGCATGAAATGTCATATTGTAGACCTATGGTTATGAGCCTATCAACATAATCATTATTCACCCTTGGTATGGAAAAAATATTGAATATATCAAATCCTTCAATCATATCCCACAATTTATGCTTCTTGAATTTTATTAAGTTATTCTTTGACATATTCTATGTCCAGACCTAGTTCACAACTAGTTCATTGTATGTAAATGCTTGTAATAATTTGATCCCATTATTATACACAAATTAGAGACCCTAAATCAATGCATGATACTTGATAAAATTATTTGTGCAACTAAACTATAACCTAAATGCATAGAAACATCTTTCCTTCTAAGGAGACACTAACACAACACAATTTTCAACACCAATTTCACTATGGGAATAATTGAAATAAAGCTTCCACAAGCCTTCAAAATCCTCCTGTGCCTTCATAAAGATTGGAAATATGGGGTTATATTCAATGATGTAATAATTTATTGGTCTTGTTTCTTTTATGTTATCATATAGGTCATACTCATAATGATCACATGCCCATTCATCAAGTAAGGCATACAAGAGCTCTTCAAGGTGTGTTGTAGCCTCATGAGAGACTGAGTTCTCCTCTTAATTGAACATTATGTAGTTTATTTCAAATAGACTAGAGGAGTATTGCTCCATATGAATTTGAAAGATAGGTTTAGACCTAATTGTCACATTAGTCCTATATCTGGTTCAAAGTAGCATGTGTGACCAATCTGATGACATGTGCCCACTCATCTTGGTTATGAAATCTTGAGAAAGGCATATAGTAAAGTAAGAGATAATATCAATAACTTTGATGCCATGTACAATGAAAAGGCTTAGAAATCCATGCAACATGAGGTTTAGGTCATTATTTATCTGCATAGTGTTAACCATCATGCCATTAAATTAGATAATGCCTTTAGAAACATGAGAGTACACTATATTAATTATGTCTAATATCCTCTTTAGCATCACTGAGATACTTGCACTTTGGTCTATCATGAAAATGTGTACTAGGTGATTATCAATGATTAGAGAAATTTATAATGGAGATGGCTTGTTTTTTCTATATGCTTCTTCCTCCTTTGGTTGACATAGTCTCATAGAGACAACATGCATATTCTATAATGGATTACATGCTTGGAAATTCTTTAGATCATATTGTACTAAATTCCTTTCATGAGGAATAACAAGAGCATCCCAAATTATTACATTAGACTTGTATTCTTTATTTAATTAACTCTGTTAAAGTGGATCTCATGTCCCTTTGTGATCTAGAAAACAATTTAGATGACAATTTGGGTGATGGGTCCACCCTAATTGATGGTGAAACTTCTGGGAACCATAACTTTTGCACTGTAGCTCCAATTGACTCACCATTTGAACTATTGGAAAGATAATAATGAAGGGAACAACATGAGATGGCATGGATCTCTCCTCAATGAAGTTTGACCGCCTAAATTATCTATAAACACCATTGAGAAACTCAAAGTGAAATTTTAGAAGTATAGATTTTGAATTTCTCAAACTTAACAAATTCTTGAAAATACTCAAAAGAACTTGCAAATTGTTTGGCAAAGTATTCTCAATTATAGAATTAGATTAGAATTATCAAAAGACGAATATCTTCCATTCATCAATAAAATCAGATTTTATTTTAAAAATTAAATGTCATAAATTGTCAATTTTTGAAATATTGCATGAGTTCTTGATTAATTAAAAATCAAAATAATAAAAATAAAACATGCAATAAGTGACAAATTACCACATGAAATTGATAATGGAGTTTAGCAATTATTACCTACGTCTCCAAGTGTGCCCAATAGTGAGGACCATTTCTATTAAATTTGTGTACCAAATGGCTTACAAATTTATTGAAATGTTACACAACTTCCCTCAAGCCTGATCTCTATCCAAAAATTCCACCTAGCTGATATACTCAAGCTCGGCCACACAGATTTCTTCCTCAGTCTTCAACCCCTTCTAAATTTGCTTTGGTAACTTAAATTCAACTATTGGTTTATCCAAAATAAAAATAATAACATTCTCTTTCAATTAAAAACATTAACTGAAAGGCTTACCCTATGTATAGAGGTTAGAAATTGGATTAATATCCACTTACTAAAGCCATCTCCAAGTTTTTATCTAGCTCTCAGCCTCTTAAAAATTATTACACAGTCCCTATGAAGCATGAATTCAAATAAAGGTTCACATCTTTTAAAACACTTCAAAACTTGTGTCTCATGTGGTCAAAGCATATCTCTTGTACATGATAGGTGCCAAGTTCAAGTCATCGACCTACCTATTTGGGTGCTTAAACTATCTCTTTAGTCCCACATTTGGGAGTTTACAGCTATTTACATGCCTTTTAAGGCTTGGCAGCCCCTATTTTGAATGCCAATGTCTATTTTTAGGCACTTAGGGTTATCACATATGCCTAAATTAGACCACTGTTGAAGATACCATGTGGTCTTGGCATGGCAGATTTGAACCATTTTTTTACAAAATGGAAAATAATTATCCCACATACATGGGGATAGTAGGTTGAAAAGGACTTTTATAGCCTTGTCTAAAACATAATAGTCACTGATGCCTTTTGGCTAAGGCATTTTCCATGTCCTTGTTTTACATGAGGTTTTCGGTCTTCAATATCTGAGCTTGACTCAGCCTTCATGGAACGTGATCCATTCTCCCATTTCTCATGGCATATGGCATGCCAAGTTGGCTTATTTCTCCCATTTATCATGGCATGTGATGTGACAGGTTGGCTTGTTTCTCCCATGTGGCTGGGGCATTACAAAACATTTTTAAATTTTTCTATGGACTTTGCAATTTTACAATTTCTACAGACATGACAACTTTAGAATTTCTACAGACTTTGAACAAATCTATAGAATTTACACAAATCTACAAAATCCATTCACTACCATGTATCACCACCTAATTGGTCCAATTGGTGTGTGCACATTGTGTGATGTCATCACATTTTTCCCTATTGCAAGAAAACTTCAACAGACCGTATATTTTGCATATGGTGTCCATTTTGCAAACTGTGAGAAGCATAAAAAAGCTCTCGATGAGCTCTATGCTATGAAATTGGTTTCATCATGACTTAGAATTTTTTTATAAACTAAACTTTGGATCACACTTCCCTACCAAAGAGGATTCTTTTTCCAAAAGTAGACTACCACCTGAAATCTTATAACTGGTCTACTACATCAGATCACACAGAACCCAATCATAGCAAGAGATAAATATTGGAAAAATAAATGATTCAAAACTCAATTGAAAATGCTTACACATGGCATGAGTAAAGGAATCTGCAATTTCCAATAACTTGATCACAACATACCAAAACTTTCTACCTGTCACATCCTTTAAAGCAGTGAACTATCAATAACTTAAAAAATTCCCAATGTAATAGAAAAACAACTTTATTAATGTCAAAAACATACACAAAATTTTGTGTACATGTTGCAATATAGTGTCTTTATATGGTAATTATATGCTAAACAAATTCAAACAACACAAAGTGTATATTGCCTAACATCCAAACATGCCCATAGGGTCTTAGCAATGCATCAATACATCCATGTGCCAAAAATAGATACATTCAAAATAGTAGTCAAATAAGTGTTGTAAGGAATTCACTCAACCTACAACATGCATTCTAATATTATCTCCAACTGATCAAATGAGTTCAAGTCCTCCAGACAACTCACACAGCATAAATAGGAGATTCCAAAACATAGAGCTATTCAACATGAGAATTGAAATACTTTGAATGATGAACATATCCCGAAGTGTTCTCACAAACTCTACTAATGCATCATCAAAGCTTGTTCTTTAACTTAACAAAATTCTTAAAAATGCTTTGAAAAACAAGTGCATTTTAAATCCACTTAATCAAATTTTCTACCTAGTTACCTTTATTTCCTTAGTGGATTCCTTAACGTCATTATGGATTTATTTAACTTCATTGAAATTATTAAAAGGTTGATAAATCATCTTAGTTTTACCATTTTTATAATGAGAATATGATTGAAGTTTAAAGCATTTCTCAATCCAATGTCCACTCTTATGGCAATGCATGCATAAAAGCTTCTTAGGTGAGGGTCCTCTTTTGCCAATTCCCAACATAACATGAGAATGGTATTTCAAACATGAAATCTAATTAAACAAAGCTTTTCATTTCCAACAAGTCTTATCACTATGGTTATTCATCCAACAAAAAGTGCATGGAAATGTCTGCATTATCTTCTGAATGTTAATCTAAATTTCTTAAACATAAAAAATGGATCAAAAGGTTTAGTGCTAATTCTAGTATAGGAACTACGATGTGGAATCTAAATACGCCTTCTACCTTCCTTCTTACACCACATATGCTCTACTAGTGGCCTCGGTCCTTTGCTATTAGAAACTTGTCTTCGTTTAGCTATTGAGGAAGTTTCTCCAATTTCTACCTGCTCACTAGTGTAACCCAAACCTGCATGAAGAGATCTATGCTCTAATTGTATTGGGTTAATAAATCCTTGGCATCTTGACCAAGACCTCTTCCATTAAATCCCATTTTCATCAATAATTTGGATCTTATATCCTTAGTGTGTTGTTCAAAACTACCATAAGCATCATTACCTAAATGTAAATCTGAATGGAAAGAAGAAGTAAATTAATTACGTGGTGAATAACTTACAGTGCATTTAGTCATAGTCTCTACGTTTGTATTAGAAGGTATTGGCTTCTTCGGTTCACCACACTGCAATTTAATCAAGAGCTCATCCTTAGATTCAAGCTTAGATTTTAAACTTGTAATCTCCTCATCCAAGGAGTACAATCGAGCTCTTAAAAAAGCATTATCATCTTGAATTAGAATATTGATGGCTTCAATCTCTTCCATCTTGGCTTTGTGTGACAATTTGCCCAAGGTTTCTTGCAAACACACTAATTCCACAACTGCACATTGCAATCTAATGAAGTGATATTGAAAACTAATCAATTGTCAAAACACAATCAGAAGCTAACCCAGATTTCTAACTACCTTGATAGTAAAATTTGATCTGTAGAAACCACTAAAAAACTCAAAGTGAAATTTTAAAAGTACAAATTCTAAATTTCTCAAACATAAAAAATTCTTGAAAATACTCAAAAGAACTTACAAATTGCTTGGCAAAGTATTCTTAGTTATAAAATTGGATTAGAATAGTCAAAAGACTAATATCTTCCATTCACCAATAAAATCAAATTTTGTTTTAAAAATTAATTGTCGTAAATTGTCAATTTTTCAAATATTGCATGAGTTCTTGATTAACTGAAAATTAGAATATTAAAAATAAAACATGCAATAAATGACAAATTATAACATGAAATTGATAATGGAGTTTGACATTTATTGCCTACGTCTCTAGGTCCACCCAATAGTGAGGACCATTTCTATTAAATTTTTGCAAAAAATGGCTTACAAATTTCTTGAAACGTTATACAACTTCCCTCATGCCTAATCTCTGTCCAAGAATTCCACCTAGCTGATATACTCAAGCTTGGCCACATGGATTTCTTCCTCAATCTTCAACCCCTTATAAATGTGCTTTGGTCCCTTCACTTCAACTATTGGTTTATCCAAAATAAAAATAATAACATTCTCTTTCAATTAAAAACATTAACTGAAAGGCTTACCTGTGTATAGAGGTCAGAAATTAGATTAATATCTGCTTGCTAAAGCCATCTCCAAGCTTCTATCTAGCTCTCAGCCTCTTAAAAATTATTACACAGTCCCTGCAAAACATGACTTCAAATAAAGGTTCACAACTTTCAAAACACCTCAAAACCCATGGCTCATGTGGTCAAAGCATATCTCTATAACATGATAGGTGTCAGGTTCAAGTCATCAGCCTACCTATTTGGGTGCTTGAACTATCTCTTTAGTCCCACATTTGGGAGTTTAGAGCTATTTACATGCCCTTTAAGGCTTGACAGCCCCCATATTGAATGCCAACGTCCCTTTTTAGGTGTTTAGGGTTATGACAATCACCTAACTTAGGCCGTCATGAAAGATACCACGTGGTCTTGGTGTGGCAGATTTGAACCATTTTTTTACATAATGGAAAATAATTATCCCACATACATGGGGATAGTAGGTTGAAAAGGATTTTTATAGCCTTGTCTCCAACATAATAGTTGCCGATTCCTTTTAGCTAAGGCATTTTCCACATTCTTGGTTTGCACAAAGTTCTCAGTCTTCAATATCTAAGCTTGACTCGGCCTTCGTGGAATGTGATCCATTCTCCCATTTCTCATGGCATGTGGCATGCCAAGTTGGCTTATTTCTCCCATTTATCATGGCATGTGATGTGGTAGGTTGGCTTGTTTCTCCCATGTGGCCGGGGAATTAAAAAACATTTTTAAAATTTTTTATGGACTTTGCAATTTTACAAATTCTACGGACTTGGAAACATTAAAATTTATACAAAATTTTCAAAAATATATGGACTTTGCACAAATCTACAGACTCCATTCACTACCATGTGTTTCCACCTAATTAGTCCACTTAGCATGTCCACATTGTGCCACATCATCATATTTTTCCCTGTTGCAAGAAAACTTCAACAGACCATATATTTTGCATATGGTGTCCATTTTGTAAACCACAAAAACTGTTAGAAAGCTATAGACTAGATTTACGCTATGAAATTGGTTTCATCACAACTTAGAAACATTTTCTAAAGTAAACTCTGGATCACACCTCCCTACAAAAGAGGCTTTTGGTTTCCAAAAGTTGACTATGACCTGAAATATTATAACTGGTCTACTATATCACATCACGCAGAACCCAATCATAGTAAGAGATAAATATTGAAAAAATAAATGATTCATAACTCAACTAAAAATTACTACACATGGAATGATTAAAGGAATCTATAGTTGCCACTAACTTGATCACAACATACCAAAACTATCTGCCCTTCACATCTTGTAAAGTGGTGAACTATCAATAACTGAAATAATTCCCAATGTAACTAGAAAAAAAAAAATTTAATGTCAAAAACAACCATAAAATGTTGTAGACATGTTGTAATACAATGCCCTGGTATGGGAATTATATGCTAAGCAAATGCAAAAAACACAAAGTGTATATTTCCTAACATCCAAACATGCCCATAGGGTCTTAACAATACATCTATACATCCATGTGCAAAAAATAGATACATTCAAAATTGTAGTCAAATAAGTGTTGTACGGAATTAACTCAACCTACAACATGTATTTTTCTATTATCTCTAATTGATCAAATGAGTTCAAGTCCTCTAGATAACTCACACAAAATACATAGGAGATTCCAAAACATGGAGCTATTCAACATGAGAATTGAAATACTTCGAATGATGAACATATCTTGAAGTGTTCTCACAAACTTTACTAATGCATCATCAAATCATGTTCTTTCGCTTAATAGAATTCTTAACAATGATTTGAAAAACAAGTGCATTTTAAATCCACTTAATCAAATTTTCTGCCTAGTCAACTTGATTTCCTTAGTGGATTCCTTAACATCATTATGGATTGATTTAATTTCATTGACCTTATTAATAGGTTGATAAATAATCTTAGTTTAACCATTTTTGGAATGAGAATATGATTGAAGTTTAAAACAATTATCAATCTGATGTACACTCTTATGGCAATGAGTGCATAAAACCTTCGTAGGTGAGGGTCCCCTTTTGTCAATTCCCAACATAACATGAGAATGGTCTTTCAAACATGCAATCTGCTTAAACAAGGCTTCTCATTTCCAACAAGTCTTAGCACTATGGTTATTCATCCCAAAAAAAGTGCATGGAATTGATTGTATTATCTTCTAAATATTAAATCCAAATTTCTTAAACATAAAAAGTGGATCAGAAGATTTAGTGCTAATTATAGTGTAGGAAGTAGGAGGTGGAATCTCAATACCTCTTCTACCTTCCTTCTTACACCATACATGCTCTAATAGTGGCCTCAGTCCTTTGCTATTAGAATCTTGTCTTCCTTTAGCTATGGAGGAAGTTTTTCCACTTTCCACTTGCTCACTAGTGTAACCCAAACCTGTATGAAGAGATCTATGCTCTACTTATGTTGGGTTAGTAGTTCCTTGGCCATCTCGAACAAGACCTCTTCCATTAAATCCCATTTTAATCAAAAAAATTTATCTTATACCCTTAGTGTGTTGTTCAAAACTACGAAAAGCATCATTAATTGAATCCAAATTTTAATGGAAAGAAGAAGTAGATGAATTACACGGTGAATAACTTACAGTGCATTCAGTCATAGTCTCTGTGTCTATAGTAGAAGGTATTGCCTTCTTTGGTTCACCACACTACAATTTAATCAAGAGCTCATCCTTAGATTCAAGCTCAGATTTCAAACTTGCAATCTCCTCATCCAAGGAGTACAATCGAGCTCCTAGAAAAGCATTCTCATTTTGAATCTGAGTATTGATGGCTTCAAGATCTTCCATCTTGGTTTTGTGTGACAATTTGCCCATGGTTTCCTATAAACACACTGATTCCACAATTGCACACTACAATCTAATCAAGTGATATTGAAAACTAATCAACTGTCAAAACACAATCAGAAGCTAACCCAGCTTTATAACTACTTTGATACAAAAATTTGATCTATAAGCACGACTGAAAAACTTAAAGTGAAATTTTAAAAGTATAGATTCTAAATTTCTCAAACTTAACAAAGTCTCAAAAATACTCAAAAGAACTTACAAATTGTTTGGCAAAGTATTCTCAATTATAGAATTAGATTATAATTGTCAAAATACTAATATCTTCCATTCACCAATAAAACCAGATTTTGTTTTAAAAATTAAATGTCGTAAATTATCAATTTTTCAAATATTGCATGAGTTCTTGATTAATTAAAAATTAGAATATTAAAAATAAAACATGTAATAAATGACAAATTACCACATGAAATTGATAACAGAGTTTGGCATTTATTGCCTATGTCTCTGGGTCTACCCAATAGTGCAGACCATTTCTTTTAAATTTGTGCAAAAAATGGCTTACAAATTCCTTGAAATGTTACACAACTTCTCTCAGGCCTGATCTCTGTCCAAGAATTCCACCTAGCTGATATACTCAAGCTCAGCCACATAGATTTCTTCCTCAGTCTTCAACCCCTTCTGAATGTGCTTTGGTCCCTTCACTTCAACTATTGGTTTATCCAAAATAAAAATAATATTATTCTCTTTCAATTAAAAACAATAATTGAAAGGCTTACCTTGTGTATAGAGGTAAGAAATTAGACTAATATCTGCTTGCTAAAGCCATCTCCAAGCTTCTTTCTAGCTCTCGGCCTCTTAAAAATTATTTCATAGTCCCTGCAAAGCATGACTTCAAATAAAGGTTCATGAATTTTAAAACACTTTAAAACTCGCGTCTCATGTGGTCCTAGCATATCTCTTTTACATGATAGGTGCCAGTTTCAAGTCATAAGCCTACTTATTTGGGTGCTTGAACTATCTCTTTAGTCCCACATTTGGGAGTTTATAGCTATTTACATGCATTTTAAGGCTTGGCAGCCCCCATATTTAATGTCAATGTCCCTTTTTAGGTGCTTAGGGTCATCACAATTACCTAACTTAGGCTGCCATTGAAGATACCATGTTGTCTTGGTGTTGTAAATTTGAACCATTTTTTTACAAAATGGAAAATAATTATCCCACATACATGGGGATAGTAAGTTGAAAAGGATTTTTATAGCATTTTCTCCAAAATAATAGTCCTCTATGCCTTTTGGCTAAGGCATTTGCCACATCTTTGGTTTTCACGAGGTTCTCAGTCTTCAATATCAGAGCTTGACTCAGCTTTTGTGGAAGATGATCCATTCTCTCATTTGTCACAGCATGTTGCATGCTAATTTGGCTTATTTCTCCCATTTATCATAGCATGTGACGTGGCAGGTTGGCTTTTTTCTCCCATGTGGGTGGGACATTACAAAACATTTTAAAAAATTTCTACGGACTTGGAAACTTTATAATTTATATGGAGTTTGCACAAATCTATGAAATTTGCACAAATATATAGACTCCATTCACTGCCATGTGTCACCACCTAATTGGTCCACTTGGCGTGTCCACATTGCACAACATCATCACATTTTTCCTTGTTTCAAAGAAACTTCAACAGACCATATCTTTTGCATACGATGTCCATTTTGCAAACCACAAAAAACATCAAAAAGCTCTCGATGAGATCTACATTATGAAATTGGCTTCATCACAACTTGGAAACTTTTTATAAATTTAAATCTGGATCAAACCTCCCTAAAAAAGAGGATTTTGGTTTCCAAAAGTTGACTATCACTTGAAATATTATAACTAGTCTATTGCACCACATCACATAGAACAAAATCATAGTAAGAGATAAATATTGGAAAAATAAATTATTCAAAACTCAACTAAAAATGCCTACACATGGCATGAGTAAAGGAATCTACAACTGCCAATAACTTGATCACAACATACAAAAACTATTTGCCCGTCGCATCCTATAAAGTGAACTATCAATAACAAAAATAATTCCCAATGTAACTAGAAAACAAGTTTGTTAATGTAAACAACATACATGAAATGTTGTATACATGTTGCAATACAATGCCCTAGTATGGGACTTATATTCTAAGCAAATGCAAACAACACAAAGTGTATATTGCCTAACATACAAACATGCCCATAGGCTCTTAACAATGCATCTATACATCCATGTGCCAAAAATAGATACATTCAAAATAGCAGTCAAATAAGTGTTGTAAGGAACTAACTCAAGCTACAACATGTATTTTGATATTATCTCCAATTGATCAAATGAGTTCAAGCCCTCTAGACAACTCACACAACATAAATAGGAGATTCCAAAACATAGAGCTATTCAACATGAGAATTGAAATACTTCGAATGATGAACATATCTTGAAGTGTTCTCACAAAATCTACTAATGCATCATCAAATCTTGTTCTTTCCCTTAATAGAATTCTTAATAATGATTTGAAAAAACAAGTGTATTTTAAATCCACTTAATCAAATTTTCTGCCTAGTTAACTTGATTTCCTTAGTGGATTCCTTAACATCAGTATGGATTGATTTAACTTCATTAACCTTATTAACATGTTGATAAATCCTCTTAGTTTTACAATTTTTATAATGATAAGATGATTTAAGTTTAAAACAATTATCAATCCGATGTCCACTCTTATGGCAATGAGTGTATAAAACGTTCTTAGGTAAGGGTCCCCTTTTGCCAAATCCCAACTTAACATGAGAATGGTCTTTCAAACATGCAATTTGCTTAAACAAATATTTTCATTTCCAACAAGTCTTAGCACTATGGTTATTCATCCCACAAAAAGTGAATGGAAATGATTTCATTATCTTCTGAATGTTAAATCCAAATTTCTTAAACATAAAAAGTGGATCAGAAGATTTAGTGCTAATTCTAGCATAGGAACTAGGATGTGGAATCTCAATACCTCTTCTACCTTCCTTCTTACACCATACATGCTCTACTAGTGGCCTCGATCCTTTGCTATTAGAAGTTTGTCTTCCTTTAGCTATGGAGGAAGTTTCTCCAACTTCCACCTGCTCACTAGTGTAACCCAAACCTACATGAAGAGATCTATGCTCTACTTGTAATGGGTTAGTAATTCATTGGCCATCTCGACCAAGACATCTTCCATTAAATCGCATTCTCATCAACAATTTGGATCCTATGCCCTTAGTGTGTTGTTAAAAACTACCAAAAACATCATTACTTGAATCTGAATCTGAATGGAAAGAAGAAATAGATGAATTACGTGGTGAATAACTTACCGTGCATTCAATCATAGTCTCTGCATCTATAGTAAAAGGTATTTCCTTCTTTGGTTCACCACACTACAATTTAATCAAGAGCTCATCCTTAGATTCAAGCTCAAATTTCAAAATTGGAATCTCCTCATCCAAGGAGTACAATCAAGCTCTTAGAAAAGCATTCTCATCCTAAGTCTGAGTATTGATGGCTTTAAGATTTTCCATCTTAGCTTTGTGTGACAATTTTCCCATAGTTTCCTACAAACACACTGATTCCACAACTACACATTGCAATCTAATCAAGTGATATTGAAAACCAATCAATCGTCAAAACACAATTAGAAGCTAACCCAGCTTTCTAACTATTCTGATACCAAAATTTGATCTGTAAACACCACTAAAAAACACAAAGTGAAATTTTCAAAGTATAGATTCTGAATTTCTCAAACTTAAAAAATTCTTTAAAATACTCAAAAGAACTTGTAAATTGTTTGGCAAAGCATTCTCAGTTATAGAATTGGATTAGAATTGTCAAAATACTAATATCCTGCATTCACCAATAAAACTAAATTTTGTTTTAAAAATTAAATGTCATAAATTGTCAATTTTTCAAATATTGCATGAGTTCTTGATTAATTAAAATTTAGAATATTAAAAATAATACATGCAAAACATGACAAATTTCCACTTGAAATTGATAATGGAGTTCGGAATTTATTGCCTATGTCTCTGGGTCCACCCAATAGTGAGGACCATTTCTATTAAATTTGTGCAACAAATGGGTTACAAATTTCTTGAAACATTACACAACTTCTCTCAGGCTTGATCTCTATCCAAGAATTCCACCTAGCTAATATACACAAGCTCAGCCACATGGATTTCTTCCTTAGTCTTCAACCCCTTCTAAATGTGCTTTGGTCCCTTCACTTCAACTATTGGTTTATCCAAAATAAAAATAATAACATTCTCTTTCAATTATAAACATTAACTGAAAGGCTTACCCTGTGTATAGAGGTCAGAATTTTGATTAATATCTGCTTGCTAAAGCCATCTAAAAAGCTTCTATCTAGCTCTCGACCTCTTAAAATTTATTACACAGTCCTTGCGAAGCATGAATTCAAATAAAGGATCATGGATTTTTAAAAACTTTAAAACCCGTGGCTCATGTGGTCAAAGCATATCTCTTTTACATGATAGGTGCTAGGTTCAAGTCGTTGGCCTACTTATTTGGGTGCTTGAACTATCTCTTTAGTCTCACATTTGGGAGTTTACAACTATTTACATGCCTTTTAAGGCTTGGTGGCCCCCATATTGAATGCCAACATCCCTTTTTAGGTGCTTATTGTTATCACAATCACCTAACTTAGGCTATCATTAAAGATACCATGTGGTCTTGGCGTGGCAAATTTGAACCATTTTTTTACAAAATGGAAAATAATTATCCCACATACATGGGGATAGTAGGTTGAAAAGGATTATTATAGCCTTGTCTCCAACATAATAGTCACTGATGCCTTTTGGCTAAGGCATTTGCCACATCCTTGGTTTGCATGAGGTTCTGAGTCTTCAATATCTGAGCTTGACTCGGCCTTCATAGAACATGATCCATTCTCCCATTTCTCATGGCATGTGGCATGCCAAGTTGGCTTATTTCTCCCATTTCTCATGGCATGTGATGTGGTATGTTGGCTTGTTTCTCCCATGTGGCTGCGGCATTACAAAACATTTTTAAAATTTTCTATGGGCTTTGCAATTTTACAATTTCTACAAACTTGGCAACTTTTAAATTTCTATGGACTTTGCACAAATCTACGGACTCCATTCACTGCCATGTTTCAACACCTAATTGGTCCACTTGGCATGTCCACATTGTACCACATCATCACATTTATTCCTATTGCAAGAAAACTTCATCAGACCATATCTTTTGCATATGGTGTCTATTTTGCAATCTATGAAAAGCATCAAAAAGTTCTCGATGAGCTCTTACACTGTGAATTTGGTTTCATCACAACTTGAAATTTTTTTGAACTAAACTCTAGATTACTAAATCCCAATGGAAGTGTCACATATTTTAATTTTAGTAGTGCACTCTAAAAATAGTATGTTTCTAGAAATAGTAATTCATTGAGTTTTGTATTGTTATAAATCATGGAAGTTAAACCAATTCATCTCCCTTGAGATCGGTGACCTTCCACATCCCCCCACATCTTCAAAACATGTATAAATGAAGATGTAACCTGAAATGGAAATCAAACATCTCTTCTCAGAGATAAGCATATGTTTGGGTCTACAATTTGATCAATAAAACATCTCTTATCAGAGATAACATTATTTGAATTGTTTTGTTCTTGATTCTTGAATTATCTTTTAACCAAAGCTTTCATGTTTTGGGTTAGTGGTATTAGAGCTAGGTCTTGAGGTCGAGACCCACAGAAGCTGGTGGGCCTGATCCATCCCTCCTCAGGGATAACCAGCTACCATGTATTTTGATCGAGATTACCTTGATGTCCCTTGATGGCCAGCCATAGGGGTCCATAAGAGGACCCAAATCACCTCAAGACTTTTGGCATGATGACAAATCCTCTATTGGCATTAGAGCTAGGTTATTCCTCCCTCCTTGAGAATTAATGGTCCCCATTGCATCAAGATTTGTCGTAAAGTGTGGAATTTATGCTTCAATTTGATTCCTAATGCATAATTGCAAGGGATTGTGACTTATGGAAATGTACAGGGCCCAATTGTTCACCATTTCTATTTGACCATCAGTCTGTGGATGGAAGGCCATGAACTTCTTTAGCTCGGTATCTATTTGCTTATGTTGTTGTGTTGTTTGCGTAGTCAGGGCTGGAACATCAACCCTTTTGGATTCTTGTGGCTTGAATACCATGAGAAATTTTTTTTTGGCACTAATTAGAGAGACAGATGTGGAAGGTGGTACTTTTGGTACCTTTTAGCATCATGTTCGTAGAGTGAGAGTGATCCCTCCAATTCTTGATTCATATATACCATGTCGATCATACATGAATGGCTGACCAAAGAGTACATCACAAACATCTAGATTGACCACATCACATAAGACCTCATCTTGGAAAGGTTGTATTGTATATGAGAGAAAACATTGGTGGGTGACATAGAGGTTTTTCCCTGGACTCAACCATCAATACTGTATGGTTTTGGGTGAGGCTTCATGGAAACATTTAGGATTTTCATAACATTCACAAAGATTATATTCTTTTGACTTCCACTATCAAGAATGAAATGTATAGGCTTACCTTTCACCCTAAACTTAGAGTGAAACAACCTTTCCTTGTCATCTAGCATCTCATCATGTGTCTGTGATGAAGCAACAATAGCTTCAGGAACAACATCTATAATTTCTTCTTCAACCTCATTGACTGTAGGGTCTATATGAGTTAGAGCAGTAGATGTTGAGGATTATGACTCAAAAAGCAGTGATTTGATAGCTCGCCATTCTTCTTTGGAGTGAGTTCTATATTTTTGATAATCACACCACTTCCCAATCTTTCCTTCCTTTTTCTTCCAATTTTGGCCTCATGTTTGACCTCCTTTGTCACTTTTCCATTTTGAAGACTGATTCTTTATATTCATTCTTCCATGCTTTTGCTCAATCTTTCACTACGAACTTGTATACCTCACCAATGGTTTCTAAATTGAAGAGTTCTATTTCTCCCCATATGTATCATTGTAGTCCACCATGATATTTGAGAACCTTGTGTTTCTCATTTTCTTGGATGCCCAATCTCATAGATAGAGAATAAAAAATGTCATTGTAATCTTGAGAAGATTGTTCCTTACCTTGGAAAGTTGTTGCCACTCTATATACAGATCATCATATGCTCCAATAGGGTAGTATTCTTCCTTTACAGAATGTATGAAATCATCCCATGTAGGTTCCATCTCAAGACCAATATCATCTACACAGAGTCTCTTTTTGTATACTTCCCACCAATTTTTTATAGGCAATGATGCTTTCAGATGAACAAAAGTAATCTTCTCTTTATCGGTGAATTTATTTTCAAAAAAATAATATGACAATTGATCCAACCAATTTTCTACTACATCAGCATTGATTTTGCCTTCAAATTTAGGGATATTAAAATTCACTTGAACCTTGAAGGGTGTTGGGGCACTGAAAGGATGTGCGGGTGTGGATGAGGAGTTAGAATTTCCCATCGAGATTTGTTAGAGAATTTGAGTGAATTATTTTAGCATCTGTGCTTATTACTATTAGAGGGATTCATTCACCATTTCCTTGAAAGGATTAGATGCCTCGGTGTTGTCTACCATTTGAAGTCATTTGGAGCGAATAGGTGGATATTCTATTAGTTCTATTTTCCACCCAAGCTTCCTATAATCTGACCTCATCCTTAGGATCATACACTCTAAAGATAAACCACTTTGATACCACTGACCCAAAACTCAAAATATTTGGTTAAAAGATAATTCAAGAAATAAGAACAAAACAATTCAAATAATGCTATCTCTAATAAGAGATATATAATTGATCAAATTTGTAGACTCAAACATACGCTTAACTCTAAGAAAAAATCTCTGATTGCCATTTCAGGTTACATCTTTATTTATACATGTTTTGAATTCATGGGAAGGATGTGGAAGGTCACCAATCTTGAGTGAGACAAATTTCTTTAACTTCCATGATTTACAACAATACAGAACTCGAGGAATTACTATTTTTAAAAACTTACTATTTTTAGACTGCACTATTAAAATTAAAATTTGGGACAATTTCATTGGGTTTTAAGGGTTAAAAATTCATTTACCAAATCTCCATGAGATAACATGATTATCCCCTCATTATTATCTTTCCAATGGTTCAAACGGTGAGTCAATTGGAGCTATGATGCAAAAGTTATGGCTCCCAAAAGTTTCACCATCAATTGGGGTTGACCCATCACCCAAATTGTCATTTGAATTGTTGTCCGGATCACTTTGTCTATGGTCTTTAAATAGTATCCTCCTCTTGTACCTACATACTAGTCTAAGGCTAACTCTTTCTTTCCATAACCTGCTCTATGTGGACCAAAGGTTGCACATATGTTTTTACTAGGGTATCTATGTATTGGAGGTAGGACACATAAGTTGAAGGTACTGAATAATATAGTTCCTCCATCATTTATCTCTTTCTAAACCATGCGTTAAAATCAATTGGGTTGCTTCTCATATTTAGCATCTCATTTTGATTTATGTAAGTGAACTCACCTTCCTACCCGTTTATAATATTAGATTTATTTTATTCCTATGCTTTTGCTAGAGTTTCTTCTCTTTGTGGAACTGTGATGTCTAGTTGTGTTTGAGAATACAACATATTTTGGATCCATGAAGGACCTAAAACCATATAAAAGTATCTATTTTACTTTTGTTAAGGTTAATAAAGGCTAGGCATAAATAATGAATTAACAATGTCAATGAAGACTCCAACATTTGATAATCTTTGACACTAAGATGAAAATATCACTAGCAATCTTATGAAGTTGTTGAAATCTAAACATTCATAGATAAATATAATTTTTTCATAAATGATTCTAAAAAAAGAGGCAAAATATGAATAACAGATTCACAATGATGTGAAATACTTATGATCTATTAAGAAGGATGGTCTTATAAGGAATATAATTATTGCTCTTATTTTTTCTATATATAGATCTATGCACCATCTTGCATACTTTCATATTGATCAAAAGATAATGGAGGCAAAATTTGAAGGTATTATAAGGAACACACTCTTGATAATGTAGTAAAAGTGAAGCCATGGCATTTTGTACTACTAATATCAGTTATTATCTTTTTCAATGTCTGTCCCTATGATTTATGTATTATCATAGCCTAGGCCATGTTCTATAAATTTTAACAATATAGACAATTTATATATCAAATTTATTAATTTTTTAGAAAAAATACAAGCTCTAAAAAGCACAAAATTTCCCTTATGACTATTCTACAAAGAAAATTTCATGTCTATTTTTAGGCATCCACATGAATTTTATCATAGAAATTATAGGTCTAAAATTAATTTAATCAACTTATATTCTATTTAATTAAAAATATAAGGATAAAATAATAGTTCATTACCTGAAATGACTTGTACATTGCACCCATTTACACCTCAATGATGAACACAATGGATAACTACAATACTCTATGAATGATGCTTTTTATGTGGAATCCATATTGATATTTTTGTGTAGATTAAAACTAGGAAATGTCATATATTGACCAACCATTGAGCCATTGAATTCAATACACAAGTTTCAACATGATGTAGTAACCTTATTGAATGTTAAATAGGAAAGATATAGACCACACTGTCATTCTAGAGAAAATATTAATAAGAAATAAATGTCAAATTATATTATTGTAATAAATAAAATTCATAAGAAATAGATTTTTTTAAATAATGTGTGTGTATGTGTGTGCGTGAAGAGAGATTTTATAAAATTAAAGATTAATGCAATTGTTTTTACATAGTATAATCTCATTATTTAATCAAAAATAACTTTTTTATAGATTATTTTGTTTCTATTATTAATAAATTATTTCAACTAATAGAATTGAATAAAATTGCTTATTTGAATAAACAAACAATATTTGTTTAAAAAAATATGTTGAAAATAAGAAATCCCCCTTAAAAACTTATGAATCAACATTAAAAAAACTAATAAACTATATAGTTAAGAGGGTATAATACCCTCCTTTAGCAAGATCTTAAAATTCATAAATCACATAAAAGTAATGTGGACCTAGGTTTGTATAAAAATTCATAGCGTTCAATGTAACTAAGAAAGTAACATTTGTAATCAATTTAATATACAAATCATAGTGTGTCAAGGTGGTGCACTCTTACATTTACTTGAATGTGGTTTTTTTTACACAACCTTTTAGCCTTACACCTAAAGGACATAACACATTGACATTCTTAAAAAAAATATTTTCATATCAATTTTCAAGATATCTTGAAAAATATAAAAAATTTCTATACATCAGTTACTTCCACACTATAAAAATTATGCTTAACTAAATTATTATGGCATAGTTATTGAATGTCCTTTCTTTATCTCTTTAGATTTTCTCATTATCATTATATTACATAGGTAACAATGCATGGCAAGTTCTTTTTCTATTTAAAATAGTTATCTCTAATTAGAATTTCAATATTATATAAAAATTGACAAAAAAAATGATGCAAATATTTTGGTATGCAATTCTTATGACTCTACTCTAGAACTTTGATAGTGATATAGAAATACTTCCTTCAATTAGATTTTATATTAATGCTCTTTAGGTTTTTTTAAAAAAATAATATAAAAATTCATGAAGAGATCAATAAATACATTTTAAAGTTACATGGATTAATACAAAAGAAAGATTGAGACAAAAATTTCAATATTTCCAACCTTATTTATGCTTCCATGAGAATTGATTTTGAGTTCATGAGTATATGAAAAATACGTTGTCATCCTCCTTATGGATCTATTTAGATTAGTTTCAAGGTTGTTCTTATTAAGTTTTAATGAAATATGATCTTGACCTCACATAGGATGACCGTACATGACAATTGTGGTTTCTAAAATTTAAATATGAACAGAATTTTGTATTCAACTACTCTATCTACTATAAGATTCGTCGAAGATACCAATATCTTTTTAGAAACTGACATATATTTTTGAAGACATACATTCGATATAATAATTATAAACATTTAATTTTTTTTAAATCAATAAATCATTTCAATTTTGATAAAAGACACTTAAATTAATATCTTCACATATAAATAAATATAAGAATATGAATTTTTACTTTCAAATAATGTACTTCAAACATAAAAGTCACATAATTGAAAGTTGTAAAGAATCGTGCATTTTATTGATTTCAAAGATTATTATGTCGAATTTTGAATAATTATTTCACATTGAATATCTCTCATAATTTTTTTCTCTCTCATAATATCTTTTGAAGATGCTTTTAGAAGTTCCCTTATATACTGGATTCATGTAATATTTTCTTTTTCCTGTTAACCACATGTACATTAGCCTAATAACTGCAGGCCAACGGATCGACCACCCATCTCCTCTATTACATTCTCTCTAGCCTTTGCATTTCAATACCATAAGATATTTTTGCATGGCGTGTATAGCTTTCAAAGTTTTGCAGTAAGAAGATGATGAAATGTGAGAGATATTTGGACGGATATGCGCAATTCATTTTTTATATATTTTGACACAGCTATGAGCCTCATCTTAGCCGGGGTTTTAAATTTTCTACTTTCACAGTCACAGCACACAAAGATCTAAAATGGGGAACACAAAAGAATAGAACTTGTACAAATTTAGAATATTAGCATGCGTTCTACGTCGTTTATTTTACTTACATATTTCAACATTCTCAACTTAATCTAAAGAGAATGAATATTCGCAGATGCCCAAATATTTCCAGTTTATATACGATCTACATTTACAGGAATCATGATTTGTAGAAAATAATATTATAGAACTTACTTCGGCGTAAAATCCCCTTTGAATCAAATACAATATCGTAAAAAGAATCTACTCTAGATCTGCTATCGTAGAAAAGAGAGTTAAAATATTTTAAAAGTAAAAGCCGTGGCATATTCCTTTAACATTGTCTCTCTTCAGCTAAAAAACAACGAAATTCTGCTTTTGGGAGCTGATATTGAAAAATGGAATCGCAGAGAGCAAACAGAGGATGCTTTTGTGATTTATTTTTATAGACGATGCTTTGCTTGAGTATAAGATTGAAGTTTTATTTCACACAAAATATAAAAGTTAAGAGTTTGATGCTGCTCGCATGATCGCTTCATTTATGGGGAGGAGTGATTATTCTGCCGGGGACAGCAAATTTTGGATCCATTAAGGATCCAACATCATACAAAAGTATCTATTTTCTTTTGTTAAGGTAACTAAATGCTGGGCGTGAATAATGAATTACCAAAGCTAATGAAGACTCCACCATCTGACAATCATTGATACTAAAATGAAAATATCACTGTTAGAAACTCAAGATTAACTAGAGATAATTTCTCGATGCACAACTAAACTACCAGTTCCACCTCAGTTCTCATGCATGCAGAGTTAACAATCAGTTAGTTAACTGACAGTTAGGAATCAGTTAGTTCAAAACAGTTCACAGTCAGTTTGTTCAAGCAGTTAGAGGATTAGTTAGCTGCAGTTAAGCAATCAGTTTAGTTTCAGTTATTTTTTGCTTTCAAATCTATTTATAGTCACCTCGGGCACAGCATTGTAATACACATAAAAAGAAATCAAGATTTTCAAGAAAATCAATAAAAATTCTTGTTTTTAGCTTGCTGCAGCAAAGTGGTGAAATCTGTTGTTATTTTCTTGTTCTTTATGCTCTGTATTGTCTTTCAAATTGGTATCAAAGCTTGGTTAGAGAGCGCAGGGGTGAAGCCAAGGGAATCCGTGATAGAAGAAGCGCAGTCAGGTTTGCCAATGCAGCAGTCACAAAAGAAGTCCAGGTCATAGTTTTTCGTGTGAAGAATAAGTCTAAAAAAAGTCAAGACTGGCGCCACTGCCCAAGGAAAGAAATCGCGACCTATAGCCTAGCATGGAAACCTGCAGTGTTAGCATGGTCGACGCGTGCAACAGAAGTCCAAAAAAAAATCGAGTAGGTTTAAATTGTGAGAGTTAAAGTGTTTTTTGAAAGTGCTATTTTTTATGTTTTAATGTTTGAAGCGCTGAAGTCAAAGACAAGCACCTAGCTGCACATGCAGAATTGGCAGTCCCAGCTTCAAGAAGACGCCATCAGCCATATAAGGTGCTATTAAAGAATTATTTTCTAGAATTTAAAAACAAGATAAGACTTTAAGCAGTCGATAAGATAAAAGAAGGAAGCGTTTCAAATCAGAGGCGCAGCATCAGATCGTGGAAAAGTACCAGCGGATAAAGTCAAAAAAAAGGTTTGGTGCAAGGAAAATTTAGTCGCTTCAGCGATTGACATGGCAACGAATAACAGTATTTCACAGCCTCAAATTCCCATTTTTAGTGGTAAGAATTACAATTTTTGGGTAATTAAGATGAAAACATTATTTTGCTCACAAAAAGTTTGGGATTTGGTAGAAAATAGTTTTGTAGAACCACAGGATGAGGCAGCCCATCTAGCATTAACTTGAGCACAAAAGGACGAGCTTAAGGAGAACAGGAAAAAAGATGCAAAAGCTTTATTTATAATCCAACAGAGATTGGATGAATCAATTTTTTCCAGAGTTGCAGCAGCAATGAGATCCAGAGAGGCATGGAAAATATTGGAGACTACCTATAAAGGCAATACAAAGGTAAAAATTGCTAAATTGCAATCTATTAGGACAAGTTTTGAAAATTTACAAATGAATGATTCAGAGTCTATAGACCAGGTGATGGGTCAAGTGTTGAATATAGTGAATCAAATTAGATCTAATGGAGAAACAATCATGGATCAGAAGATTATAGAAAAAATACTCAGGAGTTTACACAGTAAATTTGATGCAATAGTTGTAGCTATTGAGGAAACCAAGGATTTGGAACAGTTATCTATAGATGAATGAATGGGTTCTTTGTTAACACATGAATCCTAAATGAATAGGTATAACAATACTTCTCTTGAGAATGCTTTCAAGTCACAAGTATCATTTGGCAGAGGAAGAGGAAGAGGAAGGTCAAACTTTAGAGGAAGAGGCAGAGGTAGAACTAGAAGGAACAATCTAGATCAAGGTGAAAATAGTAATCAAAACTACAGTAATAGAGAACGTGGCAACAATCACTTCCAGCATAGTTCACAGAGGTTTGATAAATGTAATATTCAATGTTATTATTGCAAAAAATATGGATATTATGCAAGTGACTGCAGAAGGAAACAAGGATATGTGGACAAGCAAAATGCTAATTACACAGGTGAATCTAGTTCTAATCCTGGAAGCTTATTTGTCACTTGTCATGTTACTCAAGAAAAAGCTAAAGATATTTGGTTCTTAGATAGTGATACAGTAATCATATGACAAGAAATAAAGAATTTTTGTCTAGTCTTGATGAATCTGTAAAATCTGAAGTGAAATTAGGAAATGATATCAAAGTGGATGTAATGGGTAAAGGAGTAATAAATGTTTTGGCAAAAAATGGTGAAAGAAGGTTTATACTTGATGTTTATTCTATCCCTGAACTAAAGCATAATCTTATGAGTATTGGACAGTTAGTATAGAAAGGTTACAAAGTATATTTTATGGATAATATTTGCACAATACTGGACATGTTTCCAAGTGACAGGTTGATAGGAAAAGTGGAGATGACCAAGAATCGGATGTTCCCTCTTAGAATTCAGTGCATCCAAGGAGAAGGGGAAGCCTACTTCAAAACCATGCAGCTAGACCACTCATGGCTATGGCACTTAAGGTATGGACATTTACATTTTGGATGTTTAAATTTTTTACAGAAAAAAAATATGGTGAAGAGACTACCACCAATAGAAAAGCTAGGAAGTTCATGTGACAGTTGTATTCTAGCAAAACATCATAGAGAGAGCTTTTTAGTAGGAGCCTCATATAGAGCAAATGTAATATTGGAGCTAGTCCATAGTGATATATGTGGACCAACGCAAACTCCATCATTAGGAGGTAGTACATATTTTCTAACCTTCATTGATGACTTTAGCAGAAAGATGTGGATATATTTTCTCAAAAATAAGTCTGAAGCCTTTGAAAAGTTTAAAGAATTCAAGGCAATAGCTGAAAAGCAGAGTGGCCGTTACATCAAGGTACTTAGATTAGATAGAGGAGGTAAATATATGTCTAATCAATTTCAATATTTTTTTAGGTATCATGGCATCAAAAGGAAATTGACTACAAGGTACACACCACAACAGAATGGTGTAGCAAAAAGAAAGAAGAGAACAATCATGGAGATGGCTAGAAGCATGTTGAAAGCCAAACACTTGTCAAATGAATATTGGGTAGAAGAAGTAGCATGTGCAGTATATATTCTAAATAGAAGCCCAACAAAGAGTGTCAGAGATTAAATTCCACAAGAAGTGTAGAGTGGTAACAAACATAGTGTACATCATTTCAAAAATTTTGGTTGTATTGCATATTCTCTTATACCATCTAAATTGAGAAGAAAACTTGATGATAGAGGTGGGAAATGCATTTTTATTGGCTATAGTGAAGAATCAAAGGCTTATAAGTTATATAACCCTATTTCAAAGCAAGTGATTATTAGTAGAGATGTTGAATTCAAGGAAGAAGAAGCATGGGATGGTAGCACCATCACATTTGGAGCACCAATTCCACAAAATGAAGAAGAATCTGAAGAACAAAATTTTCAAAGAGATCAATCCTCTCCACAAGCAGGAACAATCACTCCAATAAGAACACCTAGGAGGTTTGAACAAGGTGAATCATCTAGTCATGCATGTCACCCTACTCCAAATTCACAAGTAAGTGATGAATCAGATCCGACTCTTACTACTTTGAGATGAAGATTTAAAGGTAAGAAAATGAGAAACTTGAATGAGATTTATAATCAAGAAGAAGAGAAGTTAGATTTGTGTTCAAATTTTGCTCTTTTCACTCATGATCCTATGTATTATGAAGAATAGTCAATGAGGAACATTGGATAAAAGCAATGGATGAAGAGATGAATGCCATTGAAAGAAATAAAACATGGGATGTAACTAATCTACATGAAGGTAAGGATTGCATAGGTGTTAAATGGCTTTATAGGACTAAATTTGATGCAGATGGAAATGTTGAAAAGCAGAAGGCAAGGTTAGTAGCAAAAGGTTTTGCACAAGAACATAGAATTGACTATAATGAAACATTTTCTCCAGTTTCTAGACATGATATTGTTAGAATGGTTTTATCAATAGCTGCTCAAAATAATTGGTACGTATATCAAATGGATGTCAAATCAGCTTTCTTAAATGGTTTACTAGATGAAGAAGTGTATGTGAAATAGCCTACAGGTTATGAAGTGCAAAGACATGAAGAAAAAGTCTACATATTGAAGGAGGCCCTTTATGGTCTCAAGCAAGCACCAAGAGCATGGTATAGCAAGATTGATTCATATATGATAAACAATGGATTCAACAGAAGTAATAGTGAGCCTACACTGTACACAAAAATCAATAGAGTAGGTCAGATTTTGATTGTGTGTTTATATGTTGATGATTTGATTTTCACTGGAAATTTGTCTGTAGACAGATTTAAATCAGCAATGAAGAAAGAATTTGAAATGATAGATTTGGGATTAATGAAGTACTTTCTAGACATAGAAGTTGTACAATCAGAGAAGGGAATATTTATTTGTCAAACTAAATATGCAAAGGATGTGTTAAGGAGATTTAAGATGTTGAATTGTAAACTAGCACCTACACCAGTTGCTACAGGGATCAAACTTAGCAGAGAAGACCAAGGGTCTAATGTTGATTCTACAACATTCAAAAGACTAGTTGGCAATTTGATGTATCTTACAGCTACAAGACCAAATATCATGTATGGAGTCAATTTAATCTCAAGATTCATGGAGTCACTGAAAGACTCACATTGGAAAGTTGGAAAAAGGATATTGAGATATGTGGCAGAAACTACATAATATGGGATTTTATATTCCACAACTAACGATTTTAGTTTGATTGGTTTTACTGATAGTGATTTTGTAGGTAGCGTTGATGACAAGAAGAGTACTTCTGGACATGCCTTTCTTTTAGGCATAGGTGTGGTCACATGGGCATCCAAAAAGCAACCTATAGTGACACTTTCATCAACTGAAGCAGAGCATGTAGTAGCCACATCAGTAGCATGTCAAGCAACTTGGATGAGAAGAATATTGAAGGATTTATTAAAAGCATAGAAGGAGTCAACACCAATATTTTGTGATAACAAATCAGCAATCACATTATCAAAAAATCCTATTTTTCACAAGAGGAGCAAGCACATTGATACAAGATTTCACTTTACTAGACAATTAGTGAACAATGGAGAAATCCATCTGGAATTCTCCAGATTTGAAGATCAATTGGCAGATGTATTCACAAAGGCATTAGCAAAGGAGACCTTTGATTATTTAAGACAAATTTTTAGGCATTGTAAATGCTGAAGTTGTTAGTGGTAGAAATTAAGGGACAGTGTTAGAAACTCAAGATTAACTAGAGATAATTTCTCCATGCACAACTTAACTACCAGTTCCACCTCAGTTCTCATGCATGTAGGAGTTAACAATTAGTTAGTTAACTGACAGTTAGGAATCAATTAGTTCAAAGTAGTTAACAGTCAGTTTGTTCAAGTAGTTAGAGGATTAGTTAGCTGTAGTTAAGCAATTAGTTTAGTTTCAGTTATTTTTTGCTTTCAAATCTATTTATAGTCGCCTTGGGCACAGCATTGTAATAGACAGAAAAAGAAGATCAAGATTTTTAAGAAAATCAATCAAAATTCTTGTTTTTATCTTGCTGTAGCAAAGTATTGAAATCTATTGATATTTTCTTGTTCTTTATGCTCTGTATTGTCTTTCAATCACTAGCAATTATATGGAGGAGGTGAAATGTAAACACCGATAGATAAAAATAATTGCTTTGCAAATGGTTCTAAAAGGAAAAGATGTAAATTAAAAACAAGAGATTCTATGAACCTTCTTAACATAGATGATTTTAAAATTGTTTTATTTTTCTATATGTTTAAGAGATGTCAAGGGATAAAAATTTAAATATAATAGATGTGAAATACTTGAAATCAATTAAGATGGATCTCTTACAAAGAATATAATTATTGGTCTTATTTTTCAGACATAGATCTATGCACCATGTTGTATTCTTTATTTTTGATAAAAATCGAAAGGAAGTGAAATCTGAAGGTCTTGTAAAGATCACACTCTTGATAATGCAATAAAATTTAGGTCATGACATTTAGTACTACTAATGTCAATTATGGCCTTTTTCAATGTGTGTCCCATGATTTATGTACTTTTAGACCTAGACCATGTTCAATAGAAAAATTTAAATGTTTTCTCAAGTTATGGGAGGGATGGACACTTTAACAGGATTTTTTCAATCACATATTGGTCCTATATATTTTTTCATATGCACAACCATAAAAAATGGCAAATTAGGTGATTTGGTGATAGCTCTAAAATTATAACATGAATTTTGGCAAGAGCACCATTGACCAAGCCAAAATCAACATAAAAATTAGACATAATAATAAATTGTTTTCCTTTAAAAAATATAACTTTAGTATTCAATTTCTCATTATTAAGATCTCCAATATTATTTTCTTTGGTATGTAACGAACTCGAATACTATAAGAACAATAAATCTACCAAGAAATAAAGATTATGAAACAATAACCTATATTGATTCATATTGAATGATTCAAATAATTACAAACCATGTATTAATAAGTCTCAACTTAGAATTAGAGTTGACATGTAAAATTTGGAATTCAAAAAATAAATAAAACTCGACATGCTATTTTCAGTAATTATTTTTAGTAAGTTTTATAAACAAGCATGCATAGTTCTAAAAATATTTAAAAATAAACTAGCCACTAAAATTAACTTATTAGCTAAATTCAAATAGAGTTCAAGTCTAGTTACCAAAATAGACAATTTTTAAATTTAGAAAAAAACTTGAAAATAATATTAAAATATAATTTTAGATCCTCAGATGGTCATGTATGGCCTCTAAAAAATATGAAAATTGTCATATAAGTAGAAGGGTAGGTTATGGCTATATTGATATTTTTGAGATGGCCATTTTACATGAAGGTGGGCTCAAACATAGCTATGGATAAAAAGTTATGGCCTCTAGAAGTTTGGCCCCTTTTATGCATCAATATGTTTTGTGTTGTTCTATGCAATCAATATGTTTAACGATTTTTT
>JARHVA010008957.1:180000-300000 GCA_037957365.1 Torreya grandis | reverse complement strand
GAGTATTGTTATGTAGGAAACATGCATACACATAGCGTGTGAATCATGTTCAGTGCATCTTACACACACTAAACCCCACCTCTTAATCAAAATTGGTTAAAGCATAACAAAAAATAGGGTTTGAAGAAATAATCTACCATAAAGGCAGCTCTATAGACTTTTAGTTACTGAAACTTCATAAACAAGGTCACATAGACCTATCGAACCAAACTCAAAAAGATTAGATCTTTAAGACAATAGTGGCAGAGGTTGACTAAAGTGTCAGTGCCACTCTTGTCTAGTTATGGAACTCCTATCTAATCATAAAATGAAGCCTTGATCTTAGTTTGTGACATTGTCCTAGTCTTGCAAAGTTAATATTAGCATGTGTCTCAATCAAATCAACATAGTTCTAAGTTAAGCTATATTTCTCTCTAATCACTTTCTACTTTAGAAATTCTAAGCAAAAAATTTGAAATAATAAATCCTTAAGTTAATTAAGGCATAATTATTAACTGATTTTACTACTTAAACCTTTTAACTAAATTAATAATAATACACCAATATTCCCAAAACTATTAAATCATTTGGTGACCTCAACTTAATTTGTTTGCACATAAAGTCCTAGAAACCAAAGTATACATTTCCTACTAATTTTTATTAAATTTTTTTAACTCTTTTAGCTGCATAATAAAATAAAAAAATTAGCATTAAATTTTAAATTTTTTTAGTATTTTCTATCAAACCCTAGTTGGCCATACAAGGTCACAGTATATTTTCAATATTTTTTCAATCATTTTCTGAATTTTTATTATCACATTCAAATAATGGAATCCATTCAAATTTAAAAATTCAATAGTAATTATCAAAAAATATTTATTTTTCAAAACCTTAGTTGCATACACAAGGTCTAATTAAATCATTAATTTTCTAATCATTTTCTAATTTTTTACTTGCATGTCTAGCTCCAAAATTCACTTCAAATTTTAAAGTTTCATAGTAAATTGTTTAAATAATTATCTTTCAACCCTGAGTTTCATGTATTAGTTCCTATTACTTCTCGAGGTATCACCTTACATCTAAAAACATATTTCAAAAATAGATCTCACTTAATTATAAAATTTTCTTACATTTCTTGCAAATAATAAGTAGACCATACTTGGTCATATCATGTACATGAATGATGGAGTTTATCGTAGGTTAATACAAAGCTTCATTATTTGCATTTCATGCTTAATTTTCATAATAAGAGATGATATTACAAAATTTATTGTTAAAATTTCACATGATTCCAATATTTCTTTTGCATACTCTCTATCTCTCATATGAAAAAAATTTCAAGTTCATTTTGATAAACATACCAAACATATCATAGCATATATAAAAGCATTTTATGAATTAATGCATAATTACATGTTCTCTATCCCTTGCTTTCTATCTCTCATGTAGAATATTATTTATCATCATATTGCTATATGACTTATAACTCTAATGACTTATTTAACATGTTATCTCTCAATTATGTGTAATTCAATCAAGAATAAAATCCTTGCGTATGTAGAGGATCCATAGAATAATCTAAAAACCCCCTGCTAAGTTTTAATGTAATATCTTATGTATAAGAAAGAGCTACTTTCTCTTTGACTCCCCCAAGAGGGTGATAGGTACTTTATCTCTAACCAGTACCATGTTATCACCTCTCCAAAAGATGAGGCAGCTGATATTATTAGTCTTAATGCATACATTTAGCATATAGCTTCTTCAAACCCTCTTCAACATATGTGCTTACATTTTAAAACAAAATTAACTAGAGTTTACACTTGTGAGTCTCTAAGAGATCAAATCACTAGTATGAGTAAGCTAATTTCAGATTTACAAATGCAGAATCAGATATTACATGAAAATATAACAATATAGAAAAATTATAGTATAATATAAAATCCTCAAAGGCACCCTAGTGTCATTTATGTATATGCACCTTCACGTAGTCAATTGGTTACAAGCAATGTTACATATCAAAACAAGAAATCACAATAGAAAAACTATGCCACTAGTGATTCAAAAAGTATTCCAAGATCAAACAAGATTTCAAGTGACTTTCTAAAGGAACTGATTAAAACTAAAATGATCAAATTACCACGTCTACATCTAGTGAGAATATACAGATATTATTGTGCATATTATAGAATCCATGGACATCAAATAGATTCATGTTTGGCATTAAATAAACATATAAAATAGATAATTGGTACTGAGGACCCTATACAAGGTAAATCAGTCAAGCAATCCATGATGACACAAGAACACATTCACAAAGGGTAAAATACAAAAATAGTAAAAAGTGGTTATCAAAGAATAACTCAGACATCAAATGGATAAAAAAAAGCAAACTTGGAGTAACAAATATTACCACAAGCATAGGTAAAGCATGAAAAAGCTACAAATTTACCTCTCCAAAATAATTCTCAACTTTCAAAGCAGTATGGGTTTTGTCAAAAATATCTACCACAATTTGATTATCAAGGTTAAGGGTTGGGAAAACATTCTCAAGGCATCACTACTCCTATTCTAATAGATGATAATGTTTTTCACCAGAGTTTGAGATTTATTGAACATCCTGAGGTAAATCATTCATAGAAATAATTTATCAAAGGAAAATATCTAGATACAATAAAAGTGAATAGTAGCATTCTATTAGTTCAAAATAAAGATGATAAGGATGAGTATAACAATATAGTTTAATATATTTTCCAAGATACCAATATTGAATATAAATATTTAGAATCATATTCCAAGCCATTCCCTCATGATTCACAATCATGCACAATTATTTTATTTGATATAGGGCACCATGATAGGGAGTCTCCCATAAGACTCATCAGTTAGTATCATCTCTACGTAGTCTTTCTTATACATAATCTCCATATGATTACTTTTATATATCTTATCTTCAAATTATTTTACTTAATATTTTTGTGATTGATTGTACATAGCTCAAATATTTCAAAAATACAAAAAAAATATAAAATTTCAAAATATAAAAACATTCAAATAATATAAAAACACCAAAAACATCTAGATTGTATGGATTATCCATGCTTTACATTTATACTACCATGCTAGACTTACATTTGTTATTTTATGCTATTGCTTATCGATTTATCTATATTACTATGATTCACTTGAGCTTCTTTGAGTGTATATAGTTGTATCCAAATCCTTGTTGCTTCACTCTACCCATTGAAGGGGCATCCTACATCTACATTAGAAACACACATCGATTTATTTACCCACTGAGGACATCTTATACTTGACTACACCATCCTAGTTATATCATTCCTATACCACACACTCTAGTTTTCATGTTGATGTACATTATTTTACTAGATTACATAGATTACTCTATCAACATTTCACTATTATATAGTACTTGTGTATTTCTTAGCATATACCTAATATGGTACTACATGTCTTGCATACTTTCCCTCTTACTTTGATTAGTTAGATGTGAGTGTATTTTGAGTTATTACATGCTTTCTTTTCTTGCTTAATTTAGTAATATTATTTTCATTTCTTAGTTCCTATTTTATCTCCTATATGCATTTTAAGACATTTCCCAATGTCCTTTACTTCTATTTATGTTTGTACCTTTAGACATTTGACAATGTCCCTTGTCCATACTATTTTATGTAATTGTGGCTTTCATGTCAATCTTGTTTGTTTCAATTATATGTGTATGAAGCATTTGAACATTCCCTATATGATTACTTTGTAGTATGAGTGACATATACCAATGTGCCCTATTTGCATGGCCCCTTGGCCACCCTTGTATGCTTCTTACTTCTTGCCTTATATGCTTGTTTGCTTATCCTTGTTTGCAATGCCATGATTCACAACATGAATTTATCTTGATTTCTTAGATGCGATGATGAACATCATGATCCATCCCTTTGACTAACAACTAAAAAATAACCAAACATTCATTTCCATTTTACTACACTACACGTGTTCTTACATTGTTATATCTATCTAGACATACCCTTGTTGATCTAATAATCTATGACCACATCCCATGCTATATCTTGAGATATCTTGTCAATTATCATTGTTATATCATATATCTTTTTAGAAAACACACTTATAGAGATCTTTTTTCTGAGGGAAGTCATTATAAGGTCTTCATTCCTACCCATAAAAGAGGGAGGAATAAATAGGGGTTTTGCCAGATAGATTAGAGCTCCTAATATTCCAAAAATTAGTATTTAGAACACCTCTAATAGTAATCAAAAATCAAACTAGATAGGATATATCATACAGATAGTCAAGAATCTTGAACAATTACTAGATTTAACCCTAGACAATAGCTCCCAACTTAGACTATAGTTCTCATACTGCTAGTGTCCAATTTTGATGTTCCTATCTAAACAAAAAAAACCATATTTTCTAGAAATAGATAAAGAGGTAAGTTTAGTTACAATTTTATCAATGATAGTTCAGACTAGATTTAGTAGTTTTAGTACATTTTTCTTTAAGAATCTAGATATAGGGAGAATCATGCATGGCATGATAGATATTGCTTCCAATTTAAATTAGGGTAGTTGTTACAACTTCTAGATCAAAATCCATGTTTCACACAAAAATAATTTGGGGTAATGTGTGTGACACATTTGGCTTCTTTCTTTCTAAGTTTAGTATTACATAGGCATTATTAGTAGTTACATTCCTTATTCTATCTATAGGTGTTTCTCACCATTTTGAAATGGATTTCATACAAGGCTAACTTCTCGAGTTTCTAAGTTCTTAAGTTCCTGAGTGGCTTTAATAGAATCCTAGTGCACTAGTTTTGGAGTGGTGGAGAGTGGCCTAGTTTCAAGCATACATTATTAGATCTTAGTAAATTCATGGGCTTTAAGAGCTATCTCATATGACACACATTTCATAATGGTATTAGTTTATAGCTTCACTTTATGGGCTAATGATGGTTTAAAGGAATAGTTAGCCTTTACATTCTTGAGCCACCTATTCCAAGGGATTAGACGCAAAATCTAAATATCAATCAACACATGAAGGATAATCTAGATTCACTTAATAGGTGATGACAGAGCTAAAGGGATATCCTTTGTAGTCTTAAACCTCTCTCAAGGAATCGAGCACTTAGCTTCATTCATGATATTACTCTTGGTTCAACACACATCGAACATCACCTAACACATCTAGCATCACTCAAAATCATAATAGATTTACACTTCATATCATTATATCTCTTTACACACCTAGCATCACACAACTTCATGGGATTCACTCTTGCAGGTAAGTTTAGGTAAAATTTCTATTTTTCTTTTATCTTAGTATTTCACTTTTTTGCATCACTAGAATAGATAGCTGGGTAAATATTTTCATATAAAATACAAAATAAGGTAACTTGAGGATGGATAATGACACCTAACCCATAAGTCCCTCTTAATTTCACTCATGACCCTCATAGGATTATTTTCACTGATTCTTAGTCATCTATAGCCTTCTAGACTTGATCTTAGCTGAGCTAAACTCCTCTTTACATGACTAATCCATCTGCCTAGGTCCCATCTACGTAGAACAATAGCACTATAGTAGGACTATAATACCAATGACACTCTTATCCACTTTTAGTGTTATTGTTTAAGTTCATTTTTGGAACCTAATGATCAATTCCTTCCAGTTTTATATCCTTATCCTTGTCAGTCTAACATGAATAAATTCAATCCATGACCAATAGATCCCTATAAAATCCCATTCAAAAATCATTTGGGAAGGGTTGACAATTATCACTATGTAAAAAAGAATAAAAGAAAGAAAGCTCAAGCAATCTTCCTTATTCTTTGCACATAACCAATCAATACACTTACAATATTATTCAAATTCCTATACCAGACCATAGCCATTTCAAGTACCTCCAATATAGCATTATTCATCTTCATACACTCAATTACACAAAGAACATCAAGTGGGAGAATTGCATATGGATCGATCCCTATTCAAAGTATTGGTATTTAGGAAGTGTGCCCATACATAGGGTGTGAGGCATGTCTAGTGCATCTTACACAAAATAGACCCTTCCCTCTTGCTCAAAATTTGTCAAAACATAACGAAAGATAGGTTTTGAATAAAGAATCTACTCTACAAGTATCTCTACAGACTTTCAGCTGCTAAAACTTCATAGATAGGCTCACACAGACTTACTGAACAAATCCCAAAAATATCAAACTCTAAGGACAATAGCACCAGAAGTGGACTAAAACATCGGGACAACTCCTATCCAATTCTAGTGCTCCTATCTAATTATAAAATAAAGTCTAGATCTTAGTTTGTGATAGTGTCCCAGTCTCAATCGGATCAACATAGCTATAAGCTAAGTTATATTTCTCTGTATTCACTTGCTATTTTTTGAAATTCTAAACAATAAATAAGAATTAATAAATTAGTATGTTATGGCATAATTATTTACTAATTTTACTACTCATACCATTTAACTAAATTAGAAATAATACACCAATATTCCTAAAACTGTTAAATTAGCATGCCACTATCCAACTAACTGCACTACTAACCTAAGGTATGTGAAACTCTATTTTAATAATAATGGGGCTTCTGACTACTCTTCTAGCATGTTCCTAAATTACCATCACATAGTGATGCACATTTCATTCTAGATGCATATATTTTCTCCATACACTTCCTATTTAGGGTAAATCAATTAAATAATTTATTTCTAATATTTATCTGTATATACCTCTTTACATAGATCTTTAAGAATGTACGATTTATATCTATTAAATGTTATAATATTTAAATCATTTTGTGAACCCGGTTTACTTCAAACATTATTCAACAACCCTAATTCCTATCCTAGGCTTTACCTTGTCCAAGTCTCTAGTAATAAATTAGGGTCCTTAAAATTATATTTTTCCTAATTTTTGCACATCCTAACCAATCCATATTAACCCTCTATTATTGGTTTTATTATTTATTATTTTAAATTTTATCTAAAAAATCTTCAAACCCTAGATCTATCTACTAGGTCCCCATACATCTAAATATTAACCCTTTAGGGTTTTGAGTCAACTTCTGATTTTCTATGGATTATGTTGAATAGCTGGGATATTTTTAAATTTATTTATGTTTGATTATCTTCTAACCATTTCTTCCTTATTTTTCATTCTTTACATTATATTTTGTGGTAAGTCTAAGATGACCTCTAGGGAACCTCTTCCACCTCACCCAATTGATAAATTTTTAAAATTTTCTCAGAAAGTATAGAAATGAATGGACCAATTTTCAAAATTACACACTAGCACATGATAATGAGCATGATTTCATTTATAATGATGATGATGATAATTATTATTGTAATGATGGATATGATGATTAATATGAGCATGAAAATTAAAGTGATAATAAGGATAGATTAGATGCATCTTCTCTTTCTACTCTCTCCTTCCCCACCATCGAGAGAGTGCTCCTAACATTATTTGGCATATTCCCAAGACCACCTAACTCACAGATCTCCTCCCTTGATATCCTATTCCCAGTGAGGTCATTCACATAGTCACAACTACTTCTACACTCCTCTTTAAGGGGGTTGGATTATATCACCACTACACAAGAATTATGTTGTTGGTCCACCGTAATAGCTCTTGCTTGTATAAGGGAGTGGTCTAGTTAGCAGTGTTTTTCAACCACCACCTGGTTGGGGTATTAATATATCCTAGGCTCCCCCAAATATTATTCAATATGGTTATATGGCCCCAGATCCTACTCTTATTGAGACTTACTTTTCGAGTTCCTAACTACCTAAAGATGATCTACCACCTCTTTCTTGAGAAAATTTTTGTGCCAAGTTAGTTATATTTTATGTTGTTGTTTTAAGTTGTTTGGATGTCTCATTACCATATCATGTTCGACATTTTTCTAATGTGATCCAATTATTTTTGACTGACAACCAAAGTGGGTCGTGACCTTCTAGTAACCACCTTATTTTTGTAACTATTGTATACTATTATTTTTTGAATAGTAATAACCATATTGATGCATTTGAAAGAAATAAATAAAGGCGTATATATGATTTAAAATTTATATAAATATTTTCATTTTTAATTTTGACTCATTTTTCCTAACATAGTTTAATAATAACAATATCTAAATGGAATTCTTCACATTTCAAAAAAAATTAATAGTTATCATAAAACCATTTACAAATAAATATATATACACACACACATTAATATAGTAAAAAATAATACAATAATTACAATACTACATAGCTCACATATATAATTATTTTTTTAATAAATTTGAAAATAAAAAATAATGATAACTGTTTAAATTAATACAAATATTTTATCATAAATATATTTTAATTTACCAAACAAAAATAAATAAATAAAGCAGATAACATAATTTTATATTAAATGTTAATTAAAATTCATATATTGTAGTGAAGCAAACAATGATATATACTAGGACGACAACACTTTCAAAATATATCTATTGGATTCACGATAATGAGTCCATTCGAACATATGTGGGAAAAAGATTTCCATGTGTCCATTCGAACATATGCGGGAAAAAACTTTCCATGAGACCATTCGAACATATGTGGGAAAAAGCTTCAGCAACAAGAATGCCATTTCAATATTGTGCACTCGATATGAATGATTTGTGTCACTGCTGACGTCGTTTCAAATTTGCATTGGTTCTTTAACTTGAATCTAATTTACTAAGCATAACATATCCACAAAATTATTGAATTATCCTTTTTTTCTATTCATTGTCACTTCAAAAACAAGAGCTGTATAATTCTGTAGGAATAAATGCATGTTATAGCGGGTCCCATTCCATCCTTAAACTATTGTCTTTCAACATTCTGTTCTGCTGTGTTGCATTTAAAGTTTCTTTCTTTGGAGGATAATTTATGCCCATGGAAGAGCCTTTTTATGCAACTACGTTCCCCTCTGACAGAAATTTTAAAACTGAATCAATGTAGAATGCTTATATCCATTACTTTTAAAAATGATTCTCAACGATACAATGCAGCCAACAAGATCATCGATATTTTATGCAACATGGATATTCAAAATTTGAGCTTACATTCACAGACAATTATGTATCGCGGAACGAAATTTGACGTTAGACCCCGCATGTCACGAATTTTTCTTATGACAGTTATTTATTAGACATTGTGCTCTAAATATCAGTACAGTTTATGGTAAAACAAACAAACATTAAATATATTTTAATATTTATTCTAATTATTTAGAGTTTTGATGGTTAGTTTAAAATTTTATTTTATATTTAATATAATAAAAAATAAATTTAATTATATTTTAAGATTAAAAAATTAAAATATATGTATATTAGTGTTTAATTTAGTTTTTAGATCTATTTAATTTATTTTTTATTTTTTATTTTTTTTAAATTTAATTTTTTCTTAAATGTAATATTTTTCTTGCTTTCACCTAATAATGAAGTATTCATGTTGGAGCAAGGAAAAACCCACAAAATATTCTACAAAAATTTTAGGTGAAATTTTAGTCAACAAATAATACCTAAATGAATATGAAATGCATTTGATAGTCAACTTTGAATTGGAGGTTTTTAGAATGTTTTTAACTCTCTATATTAAATACTTAATTTTTTTTTTACTCTGATAAATGAATATAAATAACCATTAACATGACTTTTAAATAAAATTATTATTTATATATTCTTCAAAAATAAATTAATTATAAAAAACTATTAAATTATTAGAAAATAAATGAATATTATTTAAACTATCAATTATAAAAATAAATTCATCAAATAAATAATTCCAATGTTGTCTCCAAAACAATCACATAATATCATTTCCAATGTGCGCTCTATTTAATCTTCTAACACTTGATATTGTCGAGGTATTATTAATGAATGGATTGAAACTAGTGAGATGAGTGAAAGGAATACATATTTTCTTAAGAGTATTTCAATTCTGTTTACACGTGTATTACATAAAATTTTAAGCACATGATTAAATAATAATAATGTTTTTCATGAATAGTTAAAAATTATAAAAAAAAAATTAAATTTAAAAAAAATAATTAACATACTTATTATATGTGACTTGTTTATATAAAAAATAATAAAATATTAAAAAATTAAATAAATATTATTTAAACAATAATTGTAAAAATAAGTTCATTGTTTATTTCAATGTTGACTCAAAAACAAAGTCACATAATATTATTTATAAATTGGGTTCTATTTAATCTTCTTAACACTTAATATTGTAAAATTATTATTAATGAATATATTGAAATTAGTGAGATGAATTATCTATGTATGTATGTATGTATGTCATAATTTTTTAAACACATGATTCAATAATATTAATATTTCTTATGGAATAGTAAAAAATTATATTTAAAAAAATAATTAACAAATATATACATATATAAATTTTTACATATATAAATTCTTTTTTGATATATAAAAAAAGAAAAATCTAATAATTATTTTTAAAAAAAAGTCATAAAAGTATATATAATTTATTTATAAAAAAAAGATAAACACATTTACAGTTATGTTTTATCTTGAAATTGAATCTCACATGTTATATACTCACAAAAAAATAACGTATTACATATTCACAATAAAATAAAATCGTAACGATATTCAAGATATAAAAATGTCATCATAACGATATTCAAGATAATGAAATCATAATGTATATAAAAATAGTATTTACAGATTATTTTTATAATATAATAATAAATAAAAAGGATTTTATTATATCTTTATAACAAAAATATAATGAATGAAAAGAAGTTAAATTAAAATTATAATATAAACAAATAAGTTATTTAAAGAATAAGGTAACATTGAAATAGTGCACCTAAGTTGGCTTAATGGTAAAGAACATGTTTTTTCGAAAAGAAGGTTTCATATTATAATATGATAAGGGATAAAGGATGCAAACATTCATAAAAATTATCCATATACAATGGACTAATCAATGCACAAGTTGGCCTATTGGTGAAGAATATGTACTCTCAAAAGGAAGGTCACATGTTTTAATCTAGTAGGGGATAAGGTGTGCACACCTTTGTAAAAAGTATCCACATGCAATATGCAAACTGGCTCATGTTCAATACGATGGGGGTCGGTAAGGGGTTTGAAACCTATATTAAATGTGATGAGGTAAGTTACAGTACATGTTTAAAGATACTATTCACCATTGTTTTGGACATTCTGGGTATAAAAATATTAGCACCTAAAAATATAAGAATTTGGTCAAAGGGAAGGTACAATATATATCTTTTTCTTCTAGCCTTTGTTTTTTATGTGATCATGGTGAAAACTAGGGATTCGAGCACTAAGTATTATTTAGATACGATGATGGATACAGAAGGGATAAAATTTGATGAGTGTAATGAGCATAGTTTCAACAATTTGGCATAATAGGGGTAGAGTGTGATAGCAGTAGAGGAGGAAGATTTATGAAAGGTGCAAGTTTAGATCAAGACAGGTAAGGAATTAGAAGATTTGAGAGTTTGTAAGGGTAATTCAGGTGAAATAAGACAACCATCGATTCCTATAAAATTAGAAAGCCATTCAGTTAGTGTTTTTTAATGAACTCAAAAACTAACATGACAAATAAAATTACCAATAGGCTAAGATTGTAAATAATAACTTAAATTGACTCATATTCAATAAATTGAAATAATTACAAACCCAAACCGTGCTTAAATAAGCCTAGAAACAAGAATTAGAGTTTATATATATATATATATATATATATATATATATATATATATATACATATATATATATACATATATATATACATATATATATATATACATACATATATACATACATATATATATATATATATATATATATATATATATATATATATATATATATATATATATATATATATATATATATATATATATATATATATATATAATGTCTATTTTTAGCAGCCACTATTTATATTAAGTTTTGCATGAATGTGCACATGACTCTAATTTATTTTTATGAAATAACCTAAATACTAAAATTAATTGATAGTATGAAATTCAACTTAAATTGACATTGAATTCTAAAAATATACAATTTATAAAAAATATAAAATTCTCAAAAATATCATTAAACGTTATTTTTGGACCCTCAGATGATCACGTTTGACCTCTAAAAAATATCAAAATCAAATCTAGGTGCATAGAGATCAAAAAAAGTTACAGGTTCAAATTTATGGCCTTCAAAAGGTTGGCCTATTTTTCTGCATCATTCTCCTCTTATTGGAAACAACTCAACTCGTATGAGTTACCCTGATTATACTACTATCATTTTTATTTCTCAATCTTATTCAACTACCATTATATAATATAAGTGTTCTCTTCTTGATTCAATCCTTTCCACTACACCAAATACCTATTGTAATTCCCTTTCCTTGTGCTCACTGTCTTCATATCCAAAAGTTACACTATTTTTTTTCCTCTTCATTATAACTTGTTGCTCCTAATTTATTTTTTCTTCTTCATCATTTTCACCATATTTTCCATGGAGCTCATATGAATATAAAATATTAAATATTGGAGATATATAAAAATTCTATGATAAACTCACCTCATAAACATTATCATTCATTTTCTTCACAATTCTACATGGTCAAATTTTCTTGTACTTCAGCTTGTTGTCTGTGCCTTTTAAAAATATTTCTTTTCTTAAGTAAAGCATTATAAACTCTCCTTCTTTAAATACCTTGGATATTCTTCTGATATTCATTGTTGCTTTATATTTCTCGTTACCTTCTTGTAACTTGCTTCTTACTCATTTTTATAACTATTGCATATGATTTGCAAATGCTTCTACATGATCACTAATTCGATCTGAAATTGGAAATTGTAACAAATCTAAAATATCCATAGGATTTTTCTTATAAATAATTTAAAAATGTGACTTTACTATTGACATATTTACTAAACTATTATATGCAAACTTAGTTTGTGGTAGATCTAAGTCCCATTCTTTCAGCTTCTCTCCCACTATGCATCTCAACAAATTTTCCAATCTCTTATTCACAACTTTATATATATATGAGTGATATTCACTAATAAATTGTAGCTTAGTAACCATCTTATTCCACAAATCCTTCAAAAATGTTGTAGAAATTTTGTGTCCCTATCTAAATTAATAGTTTTTGGAACAATATGTAACCTCATAATATCAATAGAAACTAATTCTGCAACTCTAGTGGCATCATTGGTTTTTCTACATGAAATAAAATTAATCATTTTGAAAAATATATCTACAACAACAAAAATTGAATCATTACCTCTCTGTGTGTTTGGTAATATCAATTTAAAGTCCATAGTAAAATTTATCTATAGTCCTCGTGGAAATAGTAATGGCATGTATAGTCCAGTATTTCATGCATGTTCTTCAGCCACCTAACATATTCTATACCTTTAAACATACCCTATTACATCTCTCTTCATCTCTGGCCAAAAATATTTTTCCTCCACCAAAGCTATTGTCTTTGTCTTCCTGAAATGTCCAGTCAAACAACCACTATGTAATTATTTTATTATATTGTCTCATAGAGTCCCAACTAGAATGCATAATTATTTCACTTTGAAGACATAACCTTCATGTATAAGATACCCATCATGAATAGCATCTTCCAAACCTATTAATGGATTTAATCACTTCTCAACTACCTTGCTAAAATATGGATTAGTATCATATAATTATATAATAGATTCAAATTCAACTACTTCCTTCATCATAGTAGTTAATAATGCTACCTTCCTTCTTAATGCATTAGTTACTTGGTTCAGCTTTTCTGATTTATGCTTCAACATAAAAGTATACCCATATAATAAATAAACCCACTTTGAATGCCTACTATTCAAATTTTTTTGTTCATTCACATACTTCAAAGCCTCATGATCTGTAAATATTATAAACTCCTTAGGCACAAAGTAATTCCTCCAATGTTTTAATGCTTGTATAATTACATAAAGCTCAACATCTTAAATAGAATAATTTTCTCTTACCTCAATCAATTTCTCATTGAAATATGCTATTAAACTTCCTTCTTGACTTAACACAACATCAATTCTCATAAATGAATCATGATAATCAACGTCAAACACATTGTTAAAATCCAATAATGATAAAATTTGCCTTTATGTAATCTTCTTCTTCAAAAATTCAATCTTTTTTGGGTTGCTCTACTCTAGGTCTAGGCAAATTCATTCCCTCTCATGCAATCTATTATTGGTGCCACAATACTACTAAAATTTTTAATAATTTTTTTATATAATGTTGCTAAACCATGGAAACTTCTTATCTATGTAATGCTTCTTGGACTAAGCCACTCTACAATTGCCTTTATCTTTTCTCCATCCGTTTTCACACCATCTACTGAAACTACACATCTGAAAAATACCAAAATATTCTTTATAAACTTTTGATTATTCAAAATTTTATACAACTTCTCATTTTTTAACAAATCCATTACCATTCTCAAATGTTGTAAGTATTTTTTTGAGTCTTATTAAATATCAAAATATCATCAAAATAAAAAACCATAAACTTTACAATATATTCTTATAACAATGTATGCATCACCCTCATAAATATGTTAGGTGCATGAGATAATCTGAATTGAATCACCATCCACTCATATAAGCCATCCCTAGTCTTAAATACAATTTTACACTAATCTCGTTCAAAAATTCAAATCTGATAACAACCATTTCTTAGATCAATCTTGGTAAAAGGTTTTTCTCCTACAAGCACATCCATTGTATCATCTAAATGAGTTATAGGAAACATATATTTTATTATAATATTTTTAATTGACCTACTATGTTCACACATTCTCTATCCTCCATCTTTCTTTGGAGTTAGCAAAGATGATGTTGCACATGGACTCATACTCTCTCTTAATACCTTATTTCTTAAGATTTTAGTAACTTTTTTATTTAATTTTACATGTTTTATTACCCTCATCCTATAAGTTATTTGATTGGTTAGAGCTGATCTTAGAATCAAATCAATGCGATATTGAATATCTCTCTTCGATTGTAAATCATCTGATAACTCATCAGGAATAACATCCTCATATTATTTCAAAATTCTTACTACTTCTATTGATATTGACACCAATTTTGTTTCTTTATTCTTTGTCACTAATACATAACAATAACCTAAATTTTTTTACTATAGAGCATGTTTTTTGTCTTGTCTTCCTCTTTAAGAGGCGACAAAACTAATTTTGTACCAATTTTCCAAAAAGTGTATGTGTTCTTTGCTCCATCATGAGTTACTCTCATGTCAAATTATCATGGTATCCTTAATAATAAATGGCATGCATCTATCATAATAACATCACACCTTATTTCATCATTATAAGTTTTTCTTATGAAAAACATGATTAAGCATCTTTTATCTACTGTAACTTCAATCCCTTTCTTAAACCATAAAATATGATAAGGATGATTTTCACATTCCAAATTTAGTTTCTCTATCATTTATTTAGAAAGGATGTTTTCACAATTACCACCATCTATAATTACTTTTCATTCCTTTCCATCCAAAGTATATCTTGAAAAATATTTGATTACATACATGCATCACCACCTTATTTATTCAACACTTATTCTTTCCTTAGACTGATCATGGTTCTTCTAATCATGAGATTCTCTTCAACATTTTCTAGTGAAACTTTAGTATTTTGTTAGTCTATTTCAACTTCAGCTATATTTATTCTTGGATGATATTCTAGCCTCTTTTCTTGATCTTAATAGTGTGAAAACTCAAATGCTCTATGCCCTTCTTCTCCACATCTATAATAGAGATAAGATGTACATTGATTCAGAAACCATTCTCTATCACTATAGTATCCTAAGCCTCTCTAAAATAGTCTTCTCTTTGTTATTATTAAACCCTTGCCTATTATCATCTCACCTTTCTGCACCATGTGACATTTCACCTTTATTAACATTAAAACTAACTTTGGTGGTATTTAACCCACTTCGTCCCCTTATTGGATGGGATTCACCACTTCTTGGACCAAGAGATGTCCTTCTAAAATTTTGTCTATATTTTTTTTACTTTCAAAGGTAGGTCTCCTCCATGCAAATAATTTTATGCATGTTTAATTAATCTTGAATAGAAAATTTTAAAATATTTACATACCTTGTATCCATCTACTCTTCGATTTCATCATGCTTCACTCATATGAAAAGATTATAAAATTCATTTGTATACTCTTATATACTGTGATATTTTTACCTCAAACTCTATAATTTTTTATATAGTGTTTGTACATAATCCATAAGAAGATTTTTTTCCTCAGCTTCTTCTCTATCCTTTTTTATGAATGAGTCTTCTCTTTACCTTTTTTTCTATCTCTTTTTTTTCATGTGGTCCCACCAAATCATTGCGTAACCTTTCAATTTCATGCATGCAAACTTTACCTTCTTATCTTCAATCTTCCACTTGAACAATATTTCCATGCTATTTATCCAATCTATCAACTCCTCTAGTTTTAAACTACCTCTATAATCTGAAACATAAACCTTGATTTTTTCATTTCTTCCTTGTAAATGTAGAATCATCTTCTCTTCCATTGATAGTGGTTATTCTTTTTATTTTCCTTCTTGCTAAACTTCTTCATCATGATCTATGTCATCCTCATCACCACCTTATATTCTCTATTGATTGTGTATAACCTCTACTAATTATTGAACTTACCTCTGTAGCGCTTATATAGTTAGTTCATCTGTACAAATCCTCCTCATCCTTTCACCATTATGTACTCCTTTAAGATTAAAAATTGCTCTGATATTAGTGAATGAACCCAAAAACTAAGAAGATAAATAAAATTACCAATAGGCCAAGATTTTGAACAATAACCTGTATTGATTTGTATTGAATAAGTTGAAATAGGTATAAACCCAAACCATGCCTAAATAAACCTAAACTTATAAATTAGAGTTGACATGTAAAAATTTGAAATAATCATTAAATATTCAGTGGATATAGATGCTTAGAGTAAAATTAAAATTTTTTATACGATCATTTTGGTATGTGGAAGAGCTCAAACAAAGTTACAGGTCAAAATTTATGACCTCTAGAAGGTTGGCCTATTTTTTAACATAATTTTCAAAGAGTTTACATTTTTTTTTTTAGATTAGATAAGGGTTTTAATGAAAAACCCTTTAATTATCAATTTTAAAAATCAAGCTTCAGAGGAGATTTTGAAAGGCAAAGATTAATTTGTAGAGAGGGCTCTGGTCTATCATTTTGATTGGTTATGGCCACCTCTATTGTCTCTTCTCTAGTGAATTTTTAAATCATGGAGTACTTTATTGATAGGTACTATAAAAATATATCCATGTGCTAAAAGTTTTTTTACTGTAGTTTTTAATTATTTGGTTAATCGTAATAAGATATTTCAGGCTAAAAAATTAAACTGTGATAATCGCCTTCTACTTATGAAACTTTGGAATCTGTATTTTCATCCTTTGATAAAAAAATATTTCTCTTCACCCTATCTGTTTGAGACTACCGTATCTTTCAACTCAGTTCTCGTTTGAAACTAGTTTTTCAATTATTCTTAGACTACATTTGACAAGGTTTTGGTGTGTTTAGACATCTCTCAAGATCTTCGCAATAGAATTGAGTTAAAAGTGCAAGATATGTGCTGGTCTCAAACCTTACATTTTGAGAGAAGCCCTTTTAGATGCTAGAATTGTTTTTAGATTGGTATTCTTTCTGCTTCATGTCCAAAATCGAAGCATAAATTAAAATCTTTTTGGGGGAAGGAGGCTAATGAGATGCATCTTACAGTTTTAGCAAAAAGAGTTTTTGAACAATTTTTAGTAGTGGTTCCTAAATTTATTTTGGAAAATAATTTAGAAAAGGTAGTAAAATCGGTAAAAACACTACAGAATGTTGAGTTAACTAGTTTTAGTGGTAAAAGTGTAAACAAGAATGAATTTTTTAAAGGCAAACCTAAGGTTAGAAGTGGTGGGTTAAATTTGGATTCAGATAAGTTGAGTAATGATGAAGAATGGAAGATTGTTAGAAATTGGAAAAAAGGTCATCTCCTTCCTAGTTATTCATTCAGGATTGGTGGTAATCATTGCAAAATTAATAAGGATGAGAAATGTATTTATGAGTATTTTGTTTGATTAGTTTTGTTTATCTCATGCTGAAGTAATTCTAATATTCTCATATTGTTGATTTCTTTGATATTAAGTTGGATATATACCTTGATGGTGAGATCATTAAGACAATCTATTTTCTTTTTTTGAAAAATATATTTTTAGGACATGGACTTGTATAACCCTGACATCGATATAAAAAAAAAAACACTAAAATAAAAACCTATCTCAACACTAACTTAAAAACATGAAGACTTGTACCTTTTCTATAGGTTATATATTTTTTCACCATTAAATCTATTTGATAGTATTTTTAATTTTTTTTAAAGGTGAAGAATAGAAAACATCAAACTGCCTCTAGTTAAAAGGAGTAATCATAATAATATAAGGGTTGTGCTGAACATGTTCTCTTACATGTATGAGATTCATTTAGTTCATTACAGGGAAAAAACTTGGATCTTTAAAACATTTTCAGCATTTGATATTATACTTATATATGAATAATCAACCATATATAAATAATAAGTAAATTTTAAAAATACATCGTTTAATAAATAATTTGAAAATGTTTTTTCCAATACAATGTGCATGCACATCTAATGAGAGGTTAATAATTCAGAATTAAATCCGATCGTTAATACAAACATACATTCTATAATAATTTCATGCTTATTTGCAAAATAAATGTTGGAGATTGGAGTTAATTTCTCCACTCCTCATGCATGCAAGCAATTACCTGCAGTTAAGCAATCAGTTAGTTAACAAACAGTTAGTTAAACTATTTGAGAATTTGTTAGAGAGTTAGTTTGCATGTAAAGACTAAAATTAGTCTTTGGTTTATTTTTTCTAATTATTATTAGTTTTTCCAATCTATTTAAGAGACCCATGGGGCAATATTGTAATTGAACAAGATCAAGAAAAAGATCAAGAAGATCAGAAGATCAAGAAGATTATTAAAAATCTTGTTCCTTGATTGTTGTAGCAATCTAAATGTGTTATTATTTTTGTGTGTTCTATTTTCCATTTTTATATGTTTTTGTTACCTATACCATTGGTATCAAAGCTAGGAAGAGCCAAGGGGAGCTTGGTTAGGAAAGCAACCAGCAAGGAGGTGCCAAGAAGAAAGGAGAGCGAAGCAGTCACGTGAAAGAAAAGCACAGGAATTACCAGCAGGCAGCGCAGAGACCGACATCAGCAGTGTAAACTGACATCGGCTGACTCCTAGACCGACATCGGCAGATAAACTGACATCGACAGTATTATCCGACTGACCGCGGTAGTATAACCGATGTCGGTGACTATTTTTTTTGAAACATCAAACCAGAGAGGCCATCAAAAGAAATGAATTCATCAAGCCTCCCTCGAAGGAGAAAACGCCCGTTGCGAAGGATGAGCCAATGGCTAAGACCAAAGACAGGACCGCCGAGGAGGCCAAAGAAAAAGAGCCGACGCTGATCAAGGCAGTGGAAGAAAGTTAAAAAAAATGAAGCGGTAGAAAAAAGAAGAGCACCCAAGCCAGAGGCATATTACACAGAAGATTGTATTTCTATTTTTTTCTATTTTTAATATTTTTTTATATATGCAGTGAAAAGACGAGCTCTACGGAGCTTGTGTTATACAATGAGTGAAGCTGTGAATGTGTGTGTGTTAAATAGCAAGTGAAGCTCTGAAAGTGTGTGTGTTGAACAGCGAGTGAAGCTGTCAAAGTGCCTAAAGATTACGCTAATCATTGGCAAATCTAGACCAATGTGGAAAGAACCCAACATAGTTCTTGGAGGAAACCTATGTAGTTATGCGTCGGGTGAAAGAAAAGTAAGCAAGTAGGAAGCTTGCAGTGTTGGACATAAGCATGTCCGTTGATAGCCTTTCAACAAGCTACTCCTCAGTCTTAAACGCTGAGTGAATGCTCATTGAGGAATTGTATTTGTTTTGTATGAAGACAAGGCGGTGTATTCCACATGAGAGGCAGTCTATTCTGCAAATGAAAAGCATCCTAGCTGAAGCTGAGAAGACAAATTTAGGCATTGTAAATGCTGAAGTAGTCTGTGGAAGAAATTAAGGGGGAGTGTTGGAGATTGGAGTTAATTTCTCCACTCCTCATGCATGCAAGCAGTTAGCTGCAGTTGAGCAATCAGTTAGTTAACAAACAGTTAGTTAAACTATTTGAGAATTTGTTAGAGAGTTAGTTTGCATGTAAAGACTAAAATTAGTCTTGAGTTTATTTTCTAATTATTGTTTGTATTCAATTCTATTTAAAGACCCTAAGGGCGCATCATTGTTAGAAAAAAAAGGAAAAATCGAAGATCAATAAAATCTTTTTCTTTCTAGAAATTGCTGTAGCAATTGAATTGAGTTCTTATTTATTTGTTTGAGTTCTTGTTTTTTGTATGCTCTCTTGATTCTAACAATAAATAAATTCTAAAACCATAATTTCATTATTGTTTTTGTTCGATTGATTTGTTTTTGGTTGGAATGTTCCGACGGTATGATCAAACACTATTTTGGTGCACATTAGATACCTATTGTATCTGTTGTATTGACACATACATTTTGGCACACATTATACACCTTTGTGTCAAATCCTTGTTGAGTTTCCAAAAATTGTGAGTACAGAATTTATGCTTGCGGGAGACACTTCATTGTTACATCTAAGCAAACTAAACTTCAATCAAGTATATATAATCTTGTCCACAATTGTTTAATATCATGCGCACATCTTTAAAATTGTAGAGTTGTTACGTTGAGATCAAAGCTATAGAATAATTACGTTGCAATAGCAAGTTCTCCAATTGTGAAGATGGGTACATCTTTAAAGGTGGAAGATGTGCAAGAGCTACTGAAATCCAAACCCGAGGCTGTACCAGAGAGATACATTCGACCTCAACAAGAGAGGATTGGATGTACCCACTTAACTGCTCCCCCTGGTCTTCCACTACCTGTCATTGACATGGCCAAGATTCTATCAGGAGGTCATAGTCGTAGACAATATGAGATGGCCAGACTTTCCATGGCCTGTCAAATGTGGGGTTTTTTTCAGGTTGGTCTGAAAAATATATCACCTTTATTTAACATTTGTTATTTTAATCTTATCTGCAGTTCCAGAACAGAAAGTATCTCTGAATTTTGCCTTGTTAAATACTCAGTTAAGTTCACCCACTGAACAAGTGGTTGCATGGGTACTTTTAAAATTTAGATCGTTTCATAGGTGTATAACTACATATATACACGTTATCAAAAACTAATGTTGGATTGGTAAAATGCTAACAATCTCGCCCGTCTTCCCCCAAAGATGTGATTATTAGGTGTTTTTCTTTTTTCAGGTTATAAATCATGGAATCTAGCGGGGACTATTGGAGCGAATTAAGAAAGTCGCTATGGAGTTCTTGAAGCTGCCTTTGCAAGAAAAAGATAAATACGCAATGATGCCTGGAACAATCCAGGGATACAGTCACGGTTTGATCTTTTCGGCTGACCAGAAGCTAGACTGGTCCGATATGATGCCCTTGGCAACCATGGCCGAATCTATCTGCAAAGAAAGCCTGTGGCCAGCCAAACCCTTACATTTCAGGTTATTTATATAGATGGTTCTTTTAGAAATAATGGTTTTTCAAAGTACCCTACAACTTTAGGAGACCAATAGGACATAAATCACAGTGCATTTGATTTCATACCGTGCTCGTGTTCGTTGGGACCTGCATTATCATGGGTCATGTGAATTTTCGTCCACCAGTCTTCATGGTGTGATTTATCATCGTGTACAATAATAATAGCATCGATATTGAAGGTGCGCTTGCTTTCTGCTTTGCAGGGATACAGTTGAAGCTTATTCCGTGCAGGTACTTACACTCTGCCGAAAATTCGAGACTTTCATATCTGAGAATCTGGGTTTAAAGACCAACATATTTGAGGAGATGTCTGGAGAAAATTTGCAGGCCCTACGGATGGACTTCTATTCTCCTTGCTCTAGGCCTCATCTGGTTCTAGGTTTAAGCGCACACATTGATGGAAGTGCCCTTACTTTGTTACTGCAAGATGACCAGTCAATGGGCTTACAAATTCTTAACAAGAACTAGTGGATTTCTCTAGAGCCTATTCCAGATGCTCTGGTTATTAATATTGGCGACACACTAGAGGTATACCTAGCAAAAAAAAACTACCGACAACAACAATGTTGAAATTAAATTGTAATGAATATAATTATACTAATTTGACATGAAAACTGATGCTGCATGTTCAGTTCATCCGTGGTCTTGTTTCATGCACAGTTTTTTAGTTATAGTTTGTTATTTTTCTGGAATAAATTGCATGCTGGTTTTTGTCCCATGCGCTATATTTCAAGTCAGTTTAATTATAGTTATCACTGCTTCACTCGCTGTTTTTTAATTCACTGAATAATGCATGCATGTTGCATGCGTAGACTTTCCTCTAGTTCAACAGGCACAAACTTTCCTCTAGTTTTCAATATGTTTTCTGAATGCTGCAATCTGGGCAGCAATGTAGTATTGTAATTCTTTATATATAAGCATAAATAATAAAAATGATTATTGAGTCTGCGAAACAATATATAACTGAGTATGCTTTGCTCTCTCTTTTTTCTGAGTTAATTTTTTCTTTCTATTGTTATGATTATTTGAAGGGTTGTTTTAGAATCTTCATTTGGTATCAGAGCATGTTTTTTCTTTTGGATTAAAGATTTAGTAGTTGGAATTTTACCAAAAATTTATCATGTCAAATTCTAACTCCTTGCCCATTCCAGAACTTGATGGAAATGAGTATGATTCTTGGTGTATCAAAATAATGACTTTTTTGATAGGAAAAGATTTGTGGGAGATTATTGAATCAGGTTATGTAGAGCCCGCTGATTGGAATGCCCTCACAGCAAATGATAAAATAGCTAAGAAGGAGGCCAAGAAGAAGAATGCTCAAGTCTTATTTCATATTCAAATAGCTCTAGATAAGAGCCTATTTTCGCGAATTGTAGGAGCAAAGACAGCAGAGAATGCTTGGAAGACTCTAAAAGAAGCTTACTAAGGTAGTGATCAAGTCAAAGTTGTCAAGTTACAAACATTGAAGATAGAATTCAAGAATTTAAAGATGCAAGAAGCTGAAAGTGTGAGTACCTATTGTGTCAGAGTAAAAGATGTGGTCAATAAGATGGCTACACTTGGTGAAATTGTGAACAATGAGGTTGTGATCAACAAGGTGTTGAGGTCTCTCACACCAAAGTGGAACCATGTTGCCATAATCATAGAAGAAAGCAAAAATTTGTCTACCCTTCAATTTGATCATCTAGTTGGATCTTTGATGTCTCATGAAGAAAGATTGAGAGATTCATTTGGAGAAAGTGAAGAGACAGTTTTTTCCTCGAAATTATAAATCACAAAGAATGAAGATACCAATAGTAGCATCAAAAGTAATCAAGGCTAAGGTAGAGGTCAAAATCAGAATTACTCAAAAGGAAATAGAGGCAGAGGTGGTTTTCGAGGAAGAGGTGGTTTCAAAGGAAGAGGTAAACGCTGATTTGATAAAAGAAATATCCAGTGTTATCATTGTAACAGGAATGGCCACTTTAATTATGAGTGTAGATTAAAAGAAGGTAATAATGATAAAAGTGTTCATTATGCTCAAGAAGGTGATGAGAATCCTCCAAATAATTTATTTATATCTTATGACAAAGAGGAAAATGTTTCTAAAGATGTTTGGTATTTAGAGTCGGGATGTTCTAACCACATGTCAAGGAATGAAAACCTTTTTTCTATAATGGATGAAAGTTTTAAATCCAAAATCAAGCTTGGTGATGACACACCAGTTAGTTCATTTAGACATTTGTGGTCCTATGCAGACAAAGAGTTTGGGTAAGTCATCATATTTCATTACTTTTATTGATGATTACTCATGATAGTGTTGGGTTTATTTTTTGAAGACCAAAGGTGAAGCTCTTGATACATTCAAGAGGTTTAGAGCCCTTGTCGAAAATGACAAAGGGTGCAAAATTAAATGCTTAAGGACTAATCATGGAGGAGAATTTTGTTCAAAAGCCTTTCAAGGTTATTGTGATATGCATGGCATTAGAAGACAACTCACCACTGAATACACACCTCAACAAAATGGTGTAGCTGAAAGGAAGAATCGTATAGTGGTGGAGATGCCACGAAGCATGCTACAAACAAAGGGATTAAGTAATTATTTTTGGGGAGATTCAGTTGCTACAATAGTATATATTCTCAATCAGAGTCCCACTAGTGCACTTGACAGGATGACTCCATATGAAACCTGGTATGAGAAAAAGCCAAATGTTAATTATTTCAAAGTTTTTGATTTCTTAGTCTATGTTCATGTTCTTGATCAAAAGAGGCAAAATTTAGATCCCAAAAGTGAGTCATGTATTTTTGTTGGATATCATGAGGAAATTAATCCTTATAGGTTATATAATCCTCTCACTAATAAGCTTATTGTGTCAAGAGATGTTATTTTTTATGAAGGGGGAGTTTATGGTCATCAAAAAGGCCATATGGAAGTCAAAATCTATTTTAAATGAAGTTATTATGGATGATATTGATCATGGGCAGCCCACTAATATTTATGTTTCAAGTGCTATAAATCCACCAAGTAACCCCTAATCTAGCTGTTCAATTCCAAGTGTAAGTCCAGATTCAAGTCCTAGTTCTGCAAGGAAGGTAAGAAGATTGAGTGACATTTATTCAAGGAGTTCAAATCAAGCACATGAAAAAAATCCAAGAGGTGAGACACTGAATTTTGTTTTACTTACCAAGGTTGATTTTGAACCATCATGTTTTGAAGATGCATATACTAATGAGGTTTGGATGCAAGCAATGCAAGAAGAGATGGATTCTATTCACAGGAATGACACTTGGGAGCTTATCAAGCTTCCACATGACAAGAAGAATATTGGCACTAAATGGGTCTACAAGACTAAGTGTAATAGTGATGGAAGTATTGATAGGCATAAGGCAAGATTAGTTGCTAAAGGCTTCACACAAAAGTATGGCATTGATTATGAGGAGACATTTGTACCAGTAGCAAGACAAGAGACCATTAGAATGCTTATTTCATTAGCAGCTCAAAAGAATTGGAGAATCCATCATATGGATGTGAAAAGTGCCTTCTTGAATGGGTACTTAGAAGAAGAAGTATATGTAGAACAGCCACAAGGTTTTGAAGTGCAAGGAAAAGGAAATCATGTCTACAAGTTAAAGAAGGCTTTGTATGGCCTCAAACAAGAACCAAGAGCATGGTATATTAGGATTGATTGATATTTTCAAGATAATGGATTTCAAAGAAGTAAGAGTGAACCTACCCTCTACTAAAAACAAGAAGGTAATGATATTCTAATTGTATGTCTGTATGTTGATGACTTGTTGTATATGGGTAGCAATTCTATGATGAAGGATGAATTCAAAGTTTTCATGATGAATGAATTTGAGATGAAAGATTTAGGCCTTATGAAAAAAAATTTAGGAATGGAGGTTTATCAAAGGGAGAATAAAATTTTTATTTGTCAAACAAGGTATGCTAAAGATATGTTGAAGAAATTTGATATGGTTGATTGTAAACTAGTCTCCACTCCTGGTTCTCATGGAGTTGTGTTGTGTAGAGATGATGGTACTGAAAGAGTTGATGAGACAACTTATAGAAGTATTATTGGAAGCTTAATGTTTCTAACTCATACAAGACCTGATATTGCTTATTCAGTTTCACTTATTTCAAGGTACATGACAAAGGCATCATAAATACATATGAAGGCAGCCAAAAGAATTTTGAGGTATGTGAAAGGCACTCTATATTTTGGTATTCATTACTACACTTCTAAAAGGATCAATCTTGTTGGTTTTAGTGATTTTGATTTGGGAGGTAGTTTGGATGACCAAAAGTCAACATCTAGGAATTGTTTTTCTTTTGGTTCTGGTTTGATTACTTGGAGGTCAAAGAAGTAAAGTATAGTTTCCCTTTCTTGTACAGTAGCAGAGTATGTTGCAGTCACTTCAGCAGGTACACAAACATTATGGCTTAGAAAATTTCTTGAAGAAATTGGAGAGATTCAAGTTCAGCCTGCAGTTATTTTTTGTGATAACATTAGTTTTATTAAATTGGCCAAGAATCCAGTCCATCATAGTAGGACAAAACATTTTGATTTAAAGCATAATTTTATCCGAGATTTAGTGTAGATGAAGGTAGTAGAATTAAAATACATCAACACTAAAGAATAGTTGGTAGATATCTTTACAAAAGCAGTTGCAACAAATCCATTTTTTACACTCAGAGATCAGATTGTAAGCCCTCTCAGCATCAGGGGGTAGTATGTTGAAAATTGATGCTGCATGTTCAGTTCATCCATGGTCGTGTTTCATGCACAATTTTTTAGTTATAGTTTGTTATTTTTCTGGAATAAATTGCATGCTGGTTTTTATCCCATGCACTATATTTCAAGTTAGTTTAATTATAGTTATCACTTCTTCACTGGCTATTTTTTATTTCACCGAATAATGCATGCCTATTGCATGCATAGACTTTGCTATATTTCAATAGGCGTAGACTTTCCTCTAGTTTTCAAAATGTTTTCTGAATGATGTGATCTGGGCAGCAATGCAGTATTGTAATTCTTTATATATAAGCATAAATAATAAAAATGATTATTGAGTCTGCAAAACAATATAAAATTGTGTATGCTTTGCTCTCTTTTTTTTTGAGTTAATTTTTTTTCTTTCTGTTGTTATGATTATTTGAAGGGTTTTTTTTAGAATCTTCAAATTTTAAATTATTATTAAAAAATTAAGCTACCATGAAAAACAACTAGTTAGCATAATAATGTTAAAACCTTATATTTTTAGTTAAATTTTTTTCTGTTATCACATTTCATTTCTTCATTCTATATTTTAATAGGATTTTATTTTTTCTTAATATAAAAATAACTATAAAAATGTGGTTCTTCAAATTATATTTTAGTACGAACTATTTTTTCTTAATATAAAAATACATTACTTTGGTTGAATATTCACATTTCAATTAAAAAATAATAGTTATTATATCACATTTACAAACAAACTAAATTTAATTAATAATGAAACCACACACACACACACACACACACACACACACACACACACACACACACACACACACACACACACACACACACACACACACACAATTTTATTTTACATATTGTTTTAATGATTAATATTGATAATGTTATAGACAACTTAAAACCTTTAAAAATAGACACTTTCTTACATTAACTAAATTTTAATTTCGCATAATACTCCATTTAAAAAAATGAAGTAAAGAACATGAATTTATGTAGGATGTTATTTATGATTCATATATTTTAATCAAGCAAACCATGGTATATACCAAACTGGCTAAACCACATTTTATATACATACTAATATATGTCCATTGGCTTCATAACAATGAGTCCAGGTGACTATAAAGTTGATTTCTTAGGATATGTATCTTTCATACATCAAGTAACATGTTTCAAAATTCTCCAGTCAATATGAAAATGCACTAATTCAAGAAGCTTCAAAACTTGAAACAAATGGAGATAAGTATAAATGATTACACTAATGAATTTTGGAGACAATAGGTCATGTGGAAGATGATTTTGAGAAGATCTTGAGGTATGTGAATGTGTTGTGCGTTACAATTCAGGTTAAATTTGATATGATCAAATTGTGGTTTGTTGAAGAATCCTATCAGTGTGCACTTAAAGTAGAGGAAATTTTATTGTACAAATATCAAATAATAATGTTAGAAAATTAAAAATTTATGAGTGGATGTGGACAAGGAGGTGGAAGTCGTGGTAGAGCATATTTTGCATAACAAATTGAAGCAAGTAATTTATATTACAATGATTTTAATACTCAAAGGCAGAGGAAACTTCATAGGTATAGGTTCATGTGAATGAGGTAGATCTTGTGGATTCCATGGTACATGTTTTAGATGTGGTGAGATTGGGCATAGATCAACTGAGTATCTACAAATGCATAATGAAGGTGGAAAGATAACTAATGCAAGTGTTCATAACACACACATCAATGAGGAAAGTGTTACATATATTCATATTACAGATTAACTATAAATTGGAGAATCTCTTATGATGAAGAGGGTGTTATTGAAACCTGTGAAAGAGGAGAATAGTCCTACATAGAGAAATTATTTATTTACAACCATTTTTAAGTATGGAGGTAAATATTGCTAATTGGTTATTGATAGTAGTAGTACATATAATATTATTTCCCAAGAGATGGTAGAAAAAATTCTTCTAAAAAATATTGTACATCTAAATTCATATAAGATTTCATGGCTATTTAATGGACATCAAATTTTGGTAAATGAGAAAAGTCAAGAAGGTTTTCAAATTGGTACATATAAGGATGAAGTCATGTGTGACACAATTCCCATGGATTTTTATCATATTTTTCTTGTAAAGTCTTGGTAATTTGATTTCAAGGCACAACATGATAATCATGCAAATACATACACATGGATAAAATATGAAGTGACACACACTATAACTCCATTAAAAGATACAAGTGAACAAATGGAAAATAGTTCAAAGGTTGTGATAATTTTAGGAAAGCAATTATTGAAATAGGTAAACTAATAAATATGATTGGTGGCGATCCCTAATCTCCCACAAGTTGTAAGTGTAACAAATAAAAATGACAAAAACTTACATATGAGGTAAATGACATATAATAATTTTCAGAGATTGTTTCAAATGATTTACTAGATGGATTCCCATAGACAAGGAGTATTAGTGATTGTATGAATACGACTCCAAGATCTAGTTTAACTAACAAACCTACATATAGGTTGACACCCAAAGAGAATGCATAATTATAAAGACAAGTACAAGAATTATTGGATAAAATGCTTAAGTAAATAATGTTTGAACCCGTGTGCAATAATAACATTATTAACACTTAAGAAGAATGGAAACTGTGCTTTAATTTTAGAGATATTAACATGAAAATAATAAATTATAGATTTCCATTTTCACATATTGATGGTCTAATTAATTTCTTAAGAGGAGAAGATAATTCACTAAGATTAATGTTAAGAGTGGATGTCACCATATTCACATAATGGAAGGTGATGAGTGGAAGACTATATTCAAGTCACAAGAAGGATTATATGAGTGGTTGGTAATGTCATTTGGGTTAACTAATACACCAAGTACATTTATGAGATTGATGAATGAATCTAAGACATTTTTAAATAATTTTTTCATTGTGTATCTTGATGACATATTGATTTTTAGTAGGTCAAATAAAGAACACTTAAGAAATTTGTGTAAAGTGCTAGAGAAATTCAAAGAAAAAAATTTGATCATGGATATGAAGAAATCCAATTTTATGGAGTAGGAATTTGTATACTTGAGTTTTATGATTTCTCAATAAGTTTTAAATATAGATCCAAAGAAGGTACGAGCTATACTAGATTGGTCATCACCTTAGAATATATTTGAGGCACAAAGTTTAGATGGACCACAATTTTTTTATAGAAAGTTCATTAGAAATTTTAGTGGGACCTGTGTAGTGATTATAGAAGTAATACAAAAAGATATAAAATATTCTGTCTAGATAGTGGAATTAGAACATAATTTATAGAAGTTGAAGAAAATAATAATTGAGCAATCAGTGTTAATATTATCAAATTTTGGTAAAATATTTCAAATATATTTGATGTGAATATCATAATAATAGGTGTAGTATTAAGTCGAGAAGGAAAACCTATCACAAATTTTAGTAAGAAGTTAAATAATTTAAATAAGTATTCAATATATCATTAGGAGCTCTATGCAACTGTGAGAGCACTCAAGAGGTGGAGAAATTATATATTTCCTAAGAAATTTGGTTTGTATACAGATCATCGAGCATTTCAGTTCATAAGTAATCAGAGTAAATTGAATCAACAACATATAATGTGGTTTGATTGAAGCATAGGAGTCGGAAGTCAAATATATTTATGATTACATTAAACTATGAAGTTATATTATTGGATAAAATGAGAGTGGAAGTCATAATATTTGATATTATGAAAGAATAATATGTAAATGATAAATATTTTCAAGAAGCATCGAATGCATGTGTAGAACAAATGAGTGGTGACTAGACACCATAGTTAGATTATTTTGTTCTGGAAGGTTTGTTATTTAAAATAAGACATTTGTGTATACCAAAAGGTTCAGTGTAAGAGAATTTGATAAAGAAAAAACATAGTTGACGTTTGGTAGCTCATTTTGGTTATGACAAAACATTAACACATGTAGCAAAAAACTATTTTTGGCTTAGGATAATAGAAAAAGTGTGTAAATTTGTTTAGGGGTGTAGATTTTTCTAGTTAACCAATGAGAGAAATAAGAATACAAGGTTGTATCAATCATTGCATATTCTACGTAGAGCTTGGGAGGATATTATTATGGATTTTATTTTAAGGATGACTATAAAACACAAAGAAAATGATTAAACATTTGTGGTAGTTGAAATTTTTTAAAATATGACACATTTTATAGATTGTATAAAGACTAGTGATGCAACAAATATTGATAACTTGTTTTTCAGGGAAATTACAATTTTGCATGGCTTGTCACACAACATAGTATCAAACATAGATCTGAAATTTATAGGGAAATTTTGAAGCATGTTGTGGAATAATTTGAATACCAAGTTGTAATTTAACTCAATAATGATCATCTTCAAATGGATGGATGGATAGAGGTTGTCAACATGAGTTTGGGTAATTTGTTGTGATGTTTAATTGAAGGTCAGTAAGGAAAATGAGATAATATTTTGGCATAGTATGAGTTTGTATAAATAATTCAATTGATAGGAGTATAAGAAAGATACCATTTCAAATTGTGTATGGGTAAAATCTAAGGGAAATTATAGAGATATGTGACATAACAATTGAGAAAATAAAAATGGTAGACATAAGGGATTTTGTAGAACATATGAGAAATGTGCATACATAAATATATGAATAATTAGAGAAATATACAACATAGTATAAGTATCACATTGAAATGAAGAAAATAGAAGTATAATATCATGTTGGAGACATATTCTTAGCATTCCTCAAGAAGGAGAGATTTCCAAAAGGAACGTATAATAAGTTGAATTAGAAGAAGATTTGACCATACAGAGTATTGTATAAATTTGTGAAGAATCCATAAGAGATTGATTTGCTTGAAGGGATTGAAATTTTTCCTATATTCAATGTGACAAATTTATATTGTTATCATAAAGGGCATAATGATGGGAACATAAATTTTGATTCTAGAGAGATTGATTGGATAGCACAAATTCCAAAAAATATTCTTGGAGCTATAATAGGTAATTCATACAAGACTTAGAAACATGAAAAATGAAAATGAATTTAAAGAATATTTTTTAAGTAAAGGCTTGATAGAATTTAGGTGAGCATGACAATCATCGATGGCTGAACATAATGTTTATATACTGTCATAGCAATTAGAGTTTTATCAATCCCATTTTTCATAGAGGAGTATCCAATAGGCTCTTTTTTTAATTTATTATCAGTTTAAAAACCCATGGCTTCCTTCTTTATATTTTAAGACAAATAAAATTTATACTAGTTTATGAGGAATATGCATATTAGAGCTAGCCCCAAGGCCTAAATCTGATCATGGTAGGGCCATATTAATTTTTTTAACCCATGAAATTTAAAGTATATGGTTAAAAAAGTTAATAATTTTTATATATAAAATTCTCCCCCATACTTCCCCTAATTATGTTAGCATTTGAAGGGTATATTTGAAAAAATAAACTTATTGTATATAAAAAAAATTATGATAGAAAAGGTTAACCATCAAATTTAGTCTCTAGTGTCCCTCTTCCCCTTTTTTGATTAATAATACTTTCTTAAAAAGTATAATATATTTTTTATTTGGGTCATGCCTTTTGAATGGGAATTACAATTTGGAATCAGAGTCTCTGTTGTAACATCAAATGTTTTAAAAAAATGTTTTATTTGATATTTTCTCAAGTAATCATTTGAACTATCATCTTGTGTTGGTAAATGATGGATTATAATATATATAAAAATAATTAGTTCTTTCACTTTTATATTGATATAAGTTTGATAAAGGCTTATAAATGTGACCTCAATTAGGGTCACAATCCATGGTCAGGTTTGAATGGGTTACTATGGATGGATCAATATACATTCCCCACATACCTTGACATGTAGAAATGGCTTTTTACAGTTTGAAATGTGTGGGTTGTGAAGTATTATTTAACAATGTCTCTTCTAGTGTGCATGACTTCTTGTGATTGGACCGTTACGATGTTGTATTGCATTGTTATTTTACCATAATTTCCATAATAATTAATTATTTAATCTAATTAAGATATAATGATATATAATAACTTAGATATTAAGATATCGCATTCAAGCATACATCAGAATATAAAAGTTTAATATTGCTTCTAATGATTCAAAAAGTGACACACATTAAATAATATAAGTATAAAAAAGATGAGTACTTAGTTTTTATGTGTGAATTTATAAATTTGATTAGACCTTAGAAGTGAAAACTAAGATAATATACACTTGTGATTTTTCTAGTTTTAAAATTGATTCTTTCTTTACAAAAGGTAGGTTCTGTTAAATTGGATTAATATTGCTAGTTGGTATTAACCTATATTGGTTGGTACTAACTTAAGAGAAGAACTCTGACTACATAATCACTTACACTTATCTCTATATGTTTTTTATTCACAACATCCCAAAATATGATGATGCATGTTGTTCTAAAATTAATCTTATTTTCCTTGAAACTATATGTGTTCTTGTGAGGGCTATAAACATTTAATTTTTTGAAAAATGTAATGGATTTAGTTGATGATCCAATCATACCCATTTGATGATTAACCCCTACATACATAATTAATACTATGAAGAGAGAAATCAAGCCCCACTTACTTCTCACACCTATTGTGATAATGGAATTAAACTCCTTTGCTATATGTATGCAATGAATGATTTATATTTGATACTTGATAGTGCTATATTTGAATTGAATTTAATATTATTTAGACTTGTATTGTGAATTATCTTAGTGAGAGAGTACTAATATGAGAATAATATGGTAGATTTTCTCAATTTACAATAGTATATAGAAATTTACTAGATAAGTGCCAAGTCCATTTTGAATCATTGCATGATTTATATATATATGAGTCAAATTGGGTAATATCTCACACCTGCAAAGCACTAGTAAAATGGGATGACCCTAAGGTGGGATTTGATTTTTAAAAATAGTTATTTTTTGGGAAAGAATCGGTACTGACTAGATAACATAAATATAGACTGACGATGTTCACCAGATCTAATGAAATAGACCTATGTAAATGAGGATTGAATTGAGATTCTAAAGATGTATTTACAACATATTTAGAATGTTTGATATAAACAATGACATTAATATGGGAGTATAATAGTAGAAAAAAAGGTCAACTCATAAATTAACATTCAAGTGTTAGAGAATCATTCATTGTGACCTTGTTTATGTGGTCAAATCATCCATGGTAAATTTAAGTCAAGCTTATCATTTCCAAGAACCAATTATCAAATTTTAATATCTAAAAATGCCCCCATTTTATTCTATTAATGAAATTGGTAGAGTAAAATGATAAAATGTAACTAAGAATCTATAACACACTTTCTCTTTGGTATGAAGCTCCAATTCTACACGTCACTCAGTAACAAAACCTAAAATTATGTATAGTTAACATTCATAGATTGACTATTTAAATCTAAAACTAAACTTGTGAAATTTGTAAAAAAACAAGGGTAATAGTATAGTTGTGATTTAATGAAAATGATGTTTAATTTTTAATTATTGAAGATAATGCTTCCTTGTTGAAATATTGGACAAACATGTGCTTCATTTTTAAACCAAATGTGGAGTTTGAATGTTTTTCCCTAAATTTGTGTATCTATGTAGGCTCTTGGTTGGGAATGCAACATGCCCCAATCTTTAGTAGCATGGGTAAAAGTATGTAGTTTACTAACCCAACTAACTATGTAGGTAAATAGAGAATTGTCAAGTTGGGTTCACTCAAATAAACTAAATGAACCAATTAAAATGTATTATATAGTCAAATGTATAGTTTCACTCTAGTTTACTTTATGTAAAAAATGCATCATCAATAGAGAATGAAAAATATTCATGCCCATATTGTGATTGTAGATCTGATAAGTGTGAAGTGGAAGGATAATGATTTGTAAATAAACTATAAAATATGTTTTTGTGTAAATTCATGAACTAATATCATGTTCCATGGATATGAAGGTGTGCATATGTACAATAATCAATATCATACCCTCTGAATTGGTGCCAAGTTCAATAGAGAATGCTATGCATTTAATTATTGAATTTGAGAACTTATATATCAAATTTATATGTATATGAAAATGTATTATTTGTTTTCTTATAAATTATGTGGATATGTCGTCACATGCACCCCAAGTGTGTATTAATGTGTGCTCAGGTGTCTATAAAATGAGTGCACATTCCCTCATAGAGCTTCATGAAGTTATATATTATGTTTTTTTATTGTAATGTAGGTAATAATGAATTACTTAATCTAATTAAGTTATAATGATATATAATAATTCATATATTATGTCCTCATTGAATCATAAATCTTAATATAAAATATTTATATTAATTATAAAGGTTCGATAAGTGGCACATGATAAATATAATAAGTACAATAAAGGAATTATAGATTATTTTATAGGTGATTGAATGAATTTGAATATATTATGGAAGTTAAAATCATGGTAAATAATGCCTATAATTTTCTTTGTTCTAGAATTTATTCTTTGTCTGGACAAGGTTGGTTCTATCAGATAGGATTAATATCTTTAATCAATATTCACCTATGATGGTCAGCACTAAATTGTGATAAAATAAATAAATATGAATATAAATTCACCTAACCCTCTCTCTTTATGTTTTTTTTTCACAATCATGAACCTTAAAGATGTGCTCAACCCTAAAAGTTAGTCATATTTGCCTTCAAACTCTTGGTTTTCTTCTTAGGACCATGAACTTGTAAAATATTGAAAAGTGTAATGGTTGAGAAAACCTAAATCACCCTCATTTGATGATTGATGACTATTCACATAATATATACTCTAAGGATGGAATTTAAGGTACATATAGTTTTCCCACCCAGTGTGATTATGCAATTTTATTCCTTTGTTATATATGTGCAACTAATGATTTATCTTTGATAGTTTAAAATTCTCACTTTGACTTATATTTATTTTTTATAAGACTTTTATTGTGAATACTTATATTGATACATTCAAACTTTTATAATAATAGGTTAGATTTTCTCATTGTACCATAGTATACAGATGTGTACGAGATAAGTACCAATTCTCTTTTGAATCAAACCTTGATTTTTTATACATGAGTCAAATTTGGTATTTTTTCATGGCACCAATAATTTATTAAAATGGGTTAACCCTAAGGTGATTTTTAATTTTTAAAAATAGTCAGTACTATAAAAGTATTGGTACAATGCAAATTAGGTCACTATCGACTAGTGATACTAACTAAATTTGACATAATCGACCTATGTACATGAGGAATGAATTAATATTATAGATATGTCTTTATAATATATTTATCAGGTATGATATAGATAATAAGGTTCATATATAATTAACCAAAATACTATGAAGACAAATAAAAATTCAATAGGTCAAGATTCTGAACAATAACCAGTATTGATCATACTGAATGATTTAAATAATTACAAACCATCCACAAATAAGCCTCAACTCAAAATTGGATTTGAAATGTATAATTTAAAACTCTAAAAATAAATTATAAAAATAATAAAACTTGACCTCCTATTTTTAGCAATTATTGTTTTTTGTACGTTTCATATGCAAGTGCATGTAGTTCTAAAAATCTCCAAAAATAAACTAAAATATAAAATTAAAATATTAAATGAATTTTAATTGAATTTCAAGTCCATTTACAAAAATAATTAATTTATTAAAAAAAACTAAATTGCAAATTTAGACCCTTAAATTGTCACACATGGCATTCAAAAAATATCAAAAACATCCCATAACTACAAGGGTAGATTATAGTGGAATTTAACTTTTTGAGATGGTCATTTTGGCATGAAGATGGGTTCAAACATCATATAGATCCAAATTTATGGCCTCCAAAAGTTTGTCCTCTTTTTCTACATCAATATAGGTGTGTAATGGAAGAACACAAGGGTCAAATCACAAGTTAGCATTCAAGTGTGAGAGGATGGCTGATTAATACATTATTTATGTGTTCAAGTCATCTATGGTAAATTTACTTCAATATTTTTATTTTCAAGTGCAAATTACCTAATTTAATTATCTAAAAATTTCCCACCCGTTACTATAATGATGTAATTTCTAGATTAAAATCTTAACAAGGAACTTAATTGTGTTGAACACACCTTATCTTTGGTATGAAGATATAATTGTGCAAGTCATTCAATAAAAAAAAAAAAACATGTAATAATGTATAGTCAATTTTCATATATTGACTATTGTATTTTGAAACCAAATTTCATAATTTTTTTTAAAAATGGTGTAAGAGTACACCTATGTGTTGGTTAAGACCATGTTTCCATTTCAACTATTAGAGACGATAATTATTTATTGATATATTGGATAAACTTGTGCTTCCTTTTTAAATCACATGGAGATCTAGGATGTTTTATCCCAATTTTTTGTAACTATGCAAGCTCTTGGGTTGGGAATACAATATGCCCCAACCCTCATGAATGTTAGTAAATGTATGTAATTCAGTAACCTAAATAACTACATAGATAAGTAGAGAACCATCAAGTTAGGTTCATTTACATGAAAACTAATTCAACCACTTCAAATTACTTATAGATTAAATTTCTTAATTTTCAATCAAGTTCACTCTATATAAAAACAAAATCATTATTGACAGAAAATGAAAATTGTTCATGCCCCCATCTTAACCACATATTTGATAAGTGTGAAATGCAATGACAATCATTTTAAATTCTACTATAAACTATGTTTTTATGTATGTGCATGAAACAATATCATTTTCCATGAATATAAAGGTGTGCATATGTTTAAGAATTGAAATCATGCATTTTGAATTGGTGCCAACTAATATGGAATTATATGAATATATTTTTTCAAGTATGTATCTCAAATGTTTATCTATATGGAAACTTGTAATTTAATTTCGTATAAATTATATGCATATGTTAATGCATATACAACCAAGTTTGTGTAAATATATTATCATGTATCTATAAAATTAGTGCATATGCCCCCATGGATCTTCTAGATGTTATATTATGTTGTTGTTGTTTTACCATAATTTAGATACAAATGAATTACTTGACCTAATTTAAATATAATAATATATAATAAATTAGATATTAAGATATAACATTTAAGAATACATTTGAATGGAAAATACTAAGATTGATTCAACATATTCGACAAGTGACACATGATAAATATATCAAGAACAAAAAAAAGCATGATTTATTACCTTTTCTAGGTGAGTGCCTACATTTGAATTTATTTTAGAAGTGAAAAGTAGGGATAATCAAGAATATAATTCATTCAATTCTATAATTTATCCTCTATCTACACAAGGTTATTTATGTTGGACTTGACTAGTATCAATGGTCGATATTGACCTATGTTCATTTATACTGACTTGTGAGAAAATGAAAAACTATTAATATATAATTACATATACCTATATTTTTATTCTTTTTATTCATGATTCCAAACCCTAATCATGCACACAAATCAAGAAATTAGTCTTATTTTCCTTAAAACCCTAGTTGAGTTTCTGAGAGTTATAAAATTGAAAAAAATAGGAAATTTTAATGGGTAAACCTTACCCAAATCACCCAATTTGATGATTGACCAATATGTACATATATGATACTCTGAGGATGGATATCAACCAACACATATTTATCCCATGTGGCATAATTTTGTAATTGTAATCCTTTATTTTATGTATGTAATTAAAGATTTATATTTGATACTTGACAATGATTTATTTGACTTCGATTTAGTGTTTTTCAAACTTGTCTTATGATTGCTCGTACTAATAAATTCACAATTTGTAAATAATATCATATATTTTATCAATTATGCAATAATATATGTGTGTAATATATAACTATCAAGTGTCATTCAAATCAAACCTTGATTTTATTATATATGGGTTGAATTGGGTAGTTTCTCATGCCAAAAAAATAATAGGAAAACATGCTGACCTTAAGGTGAAACCTAATTTTTACAAGTAGTCATTAATGGGAAAGGGTCAATACCAATTATATTATTTCAGTATCAGCTACAAATACTGACTAGATCTGGCAAAACTAACCAATGTACATGATTACTAAATATAGAGTAAATAAATATTTTTACAAGATATTTAGCAAGTATGATATAGAAAATAAGGTTCATAAATGTGTGTAACAACATAATAGAAGGGTAAACTCATAATTTAGCATGAAAGTGTGAGACAATGGTATATTATGACCTTGTTTATGTGTTCAAGTCATCCGTGATATATGTAAGTCAATCTTGTCATTTTCAAGTACCATTACCATATTTTAATATGATGTAGAAATGTCCCATTTTATTGTAGTAATGGAATTGTTATAATAAAAGAATCAAATATACCTATGTAGAACATACTTTTTATTTAGTATGAAGCTCCAATTATGTAGCTCACTCAATATGAAAAAAAATACAATCATGTATATTCAGTGTCAATATATTGACTATTTTAATTTCAAACTAAATTTTTGTAATTTAAAAAAAAAATGTAAGAGTACATGTATCTTGGTGAACACCATGTTTCCCTTTCAAAAATTGGAGATGATGCTTCCTTATAGATAAATTAGATAAAATTGTACTTATTTACTAATGCATATCGATATTTGGGGCATTTCACTCCAAATTTATGTAACTATGGAGTCTCTTATGTTGGGAATACAAAATTCACCAACCCTCATGAATGTGCTTAAAATTACACAATTCATGGAACTAGATAACTACTCATGTAAATAGAAAACCATCAAGCCATGTTCACCCAAAGAAATAAAATAAACCACATCAAATGAATTATATATTCAGTCATATATTTTTACCTATTTTGTTGCATGTATAAAAATGTATGATTAACAGATAATGATAAAACCTCAAGCCCCCTTCATGACTATATATCTAAATAGTGTGAAGTGGATTAAAAACCCATTGTCATTCAACTATAAGCTATGTGTTCAAGTATATGTTAATGAATAAATATCATACCCCTTAAATTTTAGTGTTTGGATATATTCATAAATAAGCATCATTCCCTCTAATTTGGTGCCAACAAATATAGAATGTTATGCATCTATTATATGAATTTTAGAGTTTGTATCTCAAACTTGTGTATATGGAAAATTTATTTTATTATAAATAATGTCCATATGATAATGTATATGCATGCAATTGTGTATGGATATATTCTAAAGTGTCTAAAAAATTAAGTGCATATGAGTCATATTATTTACTTATGTGCCAATGTATGTCTTGTACATCTAAACCATCTAATATTTGAAATATCATAAATATTTAAAATATGTACGTTCATTAGATTAAATTTTTTATGTAATCTTATTTCTCTATGACAACCCCAGTATAATTAAATATTGGTGTAATATTATAGATGCACTAATATTAAGTTAGGTTAGGAAGTTATCTTTCACGTTAAGTATATATAGTATGTGTACATGTTTGTAGAAGCATGAGTTTAATTATTATGAATTTAATTTAATTTTTACAATGTATTATATGCTCTATGTACATTGTAAAAATAATAACATCCTTTTACAATTATATTATGAATGAAATGCATAGTTTTTATCTATTTTCATAGTGTTTCATGTTGGACTGAGTTAGAACCATGAAAATATAAACTTGAGGTCTATTTATTTATTTCATGGTAATCAAGCCCAAATTTCATATTTTGAGCTTTGGATTTATGTTTTTTAATAGACAAACCATTACCACATTACTTACCAATCACATAACATTTTTTAAAATCTAAACCATGTCGTTGGATTTCAAAATTACCTTCTAGGTATTGTTTTGTTGGAATCAAATCTATGAAAATAGGGATATTATCTCAAATTTTTTATTAAAAAAACTTTAAATATTCTATATAAATATAATATTTTCTTGTAATATTAATTGTTAAATTGTTTTAATAAAAACATATTTTTCATATGGTGGTGATTTTATATGATTTTTTAATGTTTAACATCTACAAGTCAAGCAAGGAAGAATAAGTAATATGGTGGATATTTTCACATTTTTTGAAAAAAATTAATTTAATATATGTATCATAATATTCCTATCATTAATGTATTTATAAAAGGTCCATCACTTGGAAAATAGAGCACTAAGTTACTCGTGGCAGGAATTTAAGATCGATGTCTAGTTTAGAGGTTACATTTGGTTTAGGAATAATTGTCTAATATGAGTGGCACCCAAATGTACCACCCAAATTCATCAATATTATATCCATAAAAGGAAAATCACACCAAAAAATACTAACAGATCTAAAATCATGCCCATGTGACTAACCATTAGGTTTTTAGCCCCTACTTGCACCAATATAATTTAATTTTTTAGTAATAAACTTCCAATAGGCATAGATTTTGCTAAAGAAGGCCTAAGAGAGTGATTTTAAAAAAAAATATTCGTATATATTTATTTATTTGTGAATTCATGTAATTAGTTTTTTTTAACAATGTGTAACCATATTTATTAATATTATATGTTTTGCTTGACTACTTACGCAGTTGTAGTTTGTAGCACCTTCTAAGGGAAATATCCTTTGATGTGTTTATTATATTTGAGTAATTTTTTTAATGTGTTTATTTTTTTACACTATATGTTTTTGTATGTTCATATTAGTAAAATTTATCTATAAAATTGTACTTATTTTTGTTTTCTTACAAAATTTGTAACTATAAAATCTCATGCAATCATGTTATTGATAAAGCACCAATCTTATTTATATTGTGTAAAATCATAGAAAAAAATACATTTTTATTAGTAGTTGAGTTTTATATTTAATCTATTTAAGTGTTTTTTTTATGCCTAGGTTTTGACTCTTATAATGGCTTCTTGTCTAGATCTACACACACTATAAAAATCAATGTTCTTCTTTTAAAAATTTGTTCACTTTAGGAATATATAATAAAATTTGTAAAAGAGAATATGAAGATAAAAAATAGAAACCCATTTTCCTCTCCTTCATTTCCAAAAATAACACCCTCATTCATTCACTACATCACAAAATTGTATACTTGTAACATCAAACTTGGATTTTAAATTTACATTCCTCTAATCCTAGTCAACCCACAAAGATTGATCCTATGCATATTGATCTTGATTTGTTATTATTTTAGCATATTTATGTTATATTTGATGTTTCATATTGTGTTTATGTCTATAATGTTTCTTCTAGTACATGTTATTATTCTAATCTTGATGCACTTGTTACTACACATTTTGCTTTATCCATTTCATATTAGCCTATCTTGTTTGATAAGCATACACTTGGTATTAGTTATAAAAAAATACATTCCATGGGATGTTTTTATGGATTTAGTGGTATAAAATAAAATCATACTTTTTATACCATTCATCAATTTATTTAGAGTCATCTCCATTACATTGTTTTGTAGAAGAGGTTCATTAGGGTGATTTGATGAAAGAACTTTAGTTTTTGTTTTATTCATTCCTTGTGAGGATATTGAGTAAGACATGATATTTTTATTAGTTTCAATAAGGCTTGAGCATATTGATATTAATTCAGTCAGTCATGATTAACTTGACACACTTTTGAATGGTTCATCACATGTACCTTTTGTGTCCTTAAATTATTACAATGACTACATGCCAATATCTATACTATGCATGTTGAGCTATAGAAACAACACAATGGTCAAACCCATAACCCATTTTTACATAAATTCTAAGAAGAGAAATAAAACATTCAAATAGTTATATTTGAAATAATCCATTGATTCCACACCATAAAAATAAATACAAAAGAGAAATTAAGATGACAATTTTTTTGGTTATTATGTAGACATGACTTACCTTCATTTTATTCTAATATTGACCACCGTATAGTCACAAAGCATGTATTTGAAAAGAATAAAATATTGATCTTGTAAACTATTAAATAATTTAATGTCAATAAAATATGATCTCCAAATTTATAGAGATAATATTAACTCACGTCACATTGAGTTCATGAATAATCGATGTCCTTTATGTATCGTGTTAGCATAACTAATTTTAAAACACTCACTTTTAGATGTTAATTTTTCATGTGTGTGCATGCACACACATGTGTGTGTATGTGTGCATGTTTTTTCAGCATATAATTAATGAAAACATTAGTTTGGATTAATAACACACCATATAAAACTATGTGTCCTTAATAATGCATTAAAGTACATATTATAAATTAAGAGCATAAAAAATAATAGATAAATTTCCACATATCACAAAAATATACTCATTCCAATACTTCCATCTATTGATAAATCAACATTTTATATATTCCAACTAGCACCTACAGGAAAAACCATCCCCATAAGCATGATTCATCCTTATGGTGTGGGTCAACCAACACATGATATGTGGAAGTATCTAGGGAACATGATTGGATTCAACCTATAACTTAAAATGTTGATGATTTATCAGGTAATAAATAAACAAATCATTTTGGTAGGTGAACACCTAATATAAAATTTACTAAAAGATATTTATAAAGTCTAAGTTTATGATACAAGGAAGAATAAATTAGGATTTTATGTATTCCTTATATGTCACTAAATGTGTCTATAATATATGTGTTACTTTTAATTTTAATGCTAATAGGAATTCATATACTAAATTAATCTTTTTAATTTGTAATTAATTGATACTTAACATTATTATTTGTATAATGAATATACTTAGATTAACCTAAATTTGACATTTTCACAAGTTTTTTCCACCACATCATAGTACCAAAGATTTTTATTGGGGCTTAGTTGGTCCATTGTTGATGTGGTGGTGGATACAAAAGGGTGAGTGGTTAATATATTAAATTAAATAAAATCTAGATTTTCCATTGAAAATAAGTTTTTTCTACAAATATTTAGTGTAATACCTAAAAATAACCCATTGCATAAGGTCCAATTTACATAAAAATATAACATATTTCATTTTTTTAAACAAATAAAATTGAAAAAATATATTTTCTAATTAACATGTTATGAGACATCACAAAAGGATTGTCACTATATGTCTAATTGGGTCTTGATTCTTTCCCAATTAAAATACCAAATAGACTTATGAATAATGTTCCTATTGACTACATAATTATAAAAATAAAATAATATTAATGCCATAAAATAATTTTAAGTGCCATGGTGTAAGGATCATTTGGAAATATTGAAGCATTTATTGATTAATAATAGTAAATTATTTGATAATAACACACTGACCATTATATCAGACACATTTCATTTTTTGAAATTTTTACTTAAGAACATATATAATAATAAAAATTAAAGGCTAAGGGAGATTTAAATCCAATTAATTACATTACATAGGTTTGAGCCTTTCATTTCCTAATGTTATAATTTAATTCTAAAAAAACATTAGTAGAGAATAATTAAACCAATTGAACATCCATTTAACGTTTCAAGGTTTATTTTCTTGTTGTTAAACCTTATTTTGGATTAGTTAAACATAACTAGATACAACTATGCATATTATTCAGGTTTATTATTGTGTTTAAATTAAATCATAAATTTTAATGTAAAATGTAGAAGTTGATTTGAAACTTACACATATTAATTATGAAAAGAAATATGTGGGATGAGATACTTAGTGTTTTACTAAAATTTTCAAGTTTAACAATGACTACAGTGTACATAAAAGTTAAGATCCTAGAATGTAAATCACTTTGATTAGTAATAAATATTTAGGATTAAATATTTGGGATACTTGGATATTAATGTCAACCTCTCATTAATATCATCTAACACTAACAACTCAATCTGATCATTTATTCTTTGTTATGTTAAAGAAGGATGTGCCAGAGTCTCTTCCATTTGTGTTTATGATTTTTATGTTGAATGTGTGCATAATAGCCATATATATGTCTCATACTCTTGAAACCCTAGATCATATTTTGAAACTATGTTTGGACACATAAAACTTGAAATAAGGTTGGTTGAATCAAACCAAACCACTTCCCATTAAACAACATAGTGATTACTGCATCTACAATACTTCTAATAGGAAATTCAAACCACATGTAGTTAATATTATTAGTTGTATGTGTGTAAAGAGTGCTCAGTAAATGTATTTAACCTGTGATCTAGATTTTGACACTTAGAAAATCAAAACTTTGGCTAGGCATTAAGGTAATTTACACTTGTCTAATACCTTATTCTTGTTCGTGATTATTAAATTAGAAATAATGGGTAAGTCATTTTGAGTGTAACAAAATGTATAAATGTTTCCTCATTGAGTGATAGATAGGAAAAAAATGATTAAACATATTATTTATTAATATGAGATTCTTTGGGTAATTTTTCATGCCACCTACATGTGCATGTATGAGCTAAACCATATTATTTTTTTGTTTTAAAATGGGGCCATTGTTTTGCATGGGTGAAAACTATCAGGTTTGGATGATACCAAAATTCTAGTAATGTTTGAGATTCATAGTTATGTCCAGTAAACAAAATACTAATTTAATGATTTAGAGATGTTTTATAATGATAAATAACTAGTTTAGCTCATATGACGTAATTATTATAGTTGAGTTATAGTAATTTGGGAGTATCAAATCAATAAAAACCATGTGGATGTGAGAGAATAGAGAATAAGATTAATATATTTAAGCCCAAGTCATGTAGGTTGAAAATAAGATAAATAATAAAATTTTGAGTGTCTAATACTATATTTTAGTATCTATAGATTTCCCCCTTTTTATAGTATTGAGATGTAGCATTTGGTTTTGTATTTGATTAATTATTAAAAAAATTAAAAATTGGCTGTAAATGGTTACTTATAAGCCTAAGAAAGTCTTATTTTTCTTAATGAGGAATATGTACTTCTCTTGACTCGAATGAGCCAGTTTCGGATGTTGTGGATAGAAGCCAACTTTTTGAATTATTTTACACTTGGGTAAGCATATTAAGATAATCAATAGTCCTAGGTATACCTTCTAGACTTGTTAAATAGATATGATAGATCATGATTTTCTATATAAATCATTTCCTATGAATATCCATGGATGCCTTGGGTATTTCTTAGGATTATTTATTTATTTGGGTGATTTGATTCTTATGTTGCCTACCTTAGTTCCTCTTGTATTTTGTTGACCATTTTTGTAATTTTTTATTGGTGGCTTAGTACCTTTTTGCATACCTCTTACCTCACATGAGTACCTAGTTGCCAAGACCCTCCACCTGGGTAATGGTTGGGGTGGTATGTATCACTGATGGTTGACATTATAGTGATAGTTTTGAGGGGTTTTCACGTAAACATGTTCATCCTCTTACATTGATGCACTTGGACTCAATGTGGCATCTTATCTCTTGTATGTGCCTATTCGTGTATGATACCTAATTGGTCTATTGGATTATAGTGGGATGCACTTTCATCTTACCTTATGCAGTCTTGTAACATTTATTATGTTGGAAGTGAATAATATTGCAAACAATGTTGTTATTGGTGGTAGAAATGAATATGATAAAATGGTGGTTGTATGTCTAACCAGCTATATTTATTTCTTTAGTATGCATATATGTTGGATTCTATTTCTTATTATGGAATGATAGTTATACCTATGATTGCAGTATGTTATGATTTGATATTTAGGCTATTATAGGCACATGGTGATAATATGATGATATATTTACGGTTTTGAATTATGCATGAAGTGGTCAAGTTCTATTTGAAATATAAGATATAAATAAAGTTTTCAATTGAATTTTATGCACTTTTGTATATATTTGTTATGGTGAGAAAGATGTATATTCAATCTTTTATTTTATTCTATTTATTAGTTATGTTTCTAATGCCTTCAGTAACTATTTTAATCTGATGAACTTGATCATCATTAACTACTAGTCAAGTCTATTTATTAAATATTTAGGATTATGGAATGTATTGGTTGTAGTATGTAGTTGGAAATGATAATGAATATGATTCATTTTGTTATTGTCTATTGAAATTGAATACATGGTGACATGAATTCATAGATTTTGTGGATTTCATGCTTTATATGTGGATGATATGTAGTGATTAGTTGTGTTGATCTAAGATAGTAATTGGTGTTGTCACACTTGGTATAGATAATTATGTATATGAATCAATGCTTTTGGTTTATGCTTGAAAATCTTACATATAGGATATAAAAATATTTTTCTAACATGAATTGAGAAGCATGGCAAAGGTTATATATTAGCCAATGACATCCTTGTGTGAGGGGATGTCAATTGATAATAAATGCTTTCTCCTTTTGTTATGTTTCAAATTTGTTATTAATGAATTTAATCATATGGAAAAATTAAATTGAGGTCTTCATATTTAAAATTAGACTATGTGATTAAATTGAGGTTATGACCTGTGGTATGTTCATATCTTAGGCAATATCATATTGTTACAATTAGACTATGCGATCAGTTCCTTAACAATAAAAATCAATGTGATTTCATTATAGTATTGGCTATCTAGATTGTTATGGTATCCATTTTAGTGAGTGTATTTATACTTCTAAAATAATGAAATAAAGTGTGATCTAATGATATTTTTTATTAGATCTAGTACCTTTTTTTGTGGTTCATACCAATATGGATAACTTGGTGACCTAAATAATTGTCAAATTTTTAGTATGTTTATTATTTAGTTATTCATAACTCAGCCCTTAATTAAAATAATGCCAATTATATCTTTAATTTTACTTTCCTTATATTATTTATAATTTATTATAGTTTCAAAATTAAAGGTTGGATTATAACAAGCAATGTGATGCACAGAACTAGAGTTGCTGATTTATTTAAAGAATCTCAAATGGTAGCATCATTTCTATTGCCTATATGAGCTAGTAATAAATTATATATTTAGTTGGTTGTTGGACTAAAAGTAGATATATGTTTTTAAAATTTATAATCTTACCTTTGTCATTGAATTTTATTGGTATACCTTATATTGTATCCATGAAAAAAATGAATAATCCTAGAATTGGGATGAGGATCAAATATGCTATGTGAACTTATAATGATTACATTATGATATGTGGTTTAATACTCTACCTTATAAATGAGTTATTAAATAATAAGTTTCCGTGATGGAAACTTAAGTTAATTTCTAAAATTACTAAGTAATGAAATATTTCCTGGGCATTTGCATAATAATTGAATGGCATGAATGCCTATGTTTTATACAATGTCATGATATTATAACCAAAGGAAAAGTAAGTAGCACATAGGTGCAAGATAATATGACTATATTACAAGATGGTATATCCTTACCATGAGAATAATTTATTTTTCTATTTCATTTTTATACTTATTTAATAGGATGCTCACTTGTGTGATGTCATCTACCTTGAGTTGAGTGCATTACAACTCATCTAATTTTAATGAGAAATAATTATTTTATAATAGAATTATGTCTTAGTGTGTGACCTTTTTCATGTAAGGGAATGATGATGCAATGATCTCTAAGAACCTTAGATCATGGTATAATGACCAAGTGAGGGTAGCATAAGGACTTTCCCTTGCTTGGGTGATTCCCAAATTCTTAAGGTGACTCGTAAGTTTTTGCCTTGTTGGTTTTAGTAGTGGTTTATAAAGATCCAATTGTTGATCTCATGATGTGGTAAGACTTTCTTAGGTAAGCTAGTGAGGTGAATTATTCTATTTGGTAATTTTATACCTCTATGCTTAAGCATTGTACTTATCCATTATATTAATTGTATGTCTAGTAAATAGATAGAAAGATAAACTATGATATGTTTAATTCACCTCTTGTTGTTCTTAGCACTACCTATTGAAATAATAGAGATGTTGTCTATAATATTATTGGAACCCTATCAATTAATGAATTATTTAGTTTCTTGAACTATTTGACCATGACCACATGGGTAACTAGACACTTAGGTAGGGAGAAAGGTTCCAAGGTTATCCAATAGAAGAGGAGAGTAACTTTACAAGTTTGAATGGTTATTAGTATGGATTTCCATACTAATACCCCCACATATAATTATAATGTAAAAACACTTCTTTATGCCAATTCATAATGGAATTTATCCCTAGGTAAGTGTCTAAGTTGACCTAATATTTTTATTGGTTATTATTAATTTGTGTATTAGTTTTGGAGATGCATTATGTTGAATTAAAGTTGTGCATCAAAGCATAAACATCATTCCATTGTGTACTCTAGAATTCAATACCAATTTTTTTATGGGTTTGTTTCATCTAGTATCAAATCCTATGATTTAAAGGTTTTGGATGAGTATTGGGTAAATTGAACTGATTTTGACATGTTATTAAAAGGACTAGTTGAGCTTTGTGTGATTGTGAATACTTTTACTAAAGGGCTGTGTTTGCATAGTATACTTTTGGATGGATGAAAATACACATATATGGATATTCCTATTCCTATGTATGTGTATGACTTTGGATGACCCAATAACACTTGTTGGCTATGTTTCCTTTGCTAAGATTAAATTATAACATTGTATGATTGAGTGCATACAGAACCTTGGGTGAAATTATATACCTTGTATGGCCAATTATATGTTTTGTGTGTCTAAAAAGGCTATATTATGACCCTAATAATGACCCTTAGCCTTTTGGGTTACTAAAATGGTGATCTATTATGTAATACTAAGGTGATTGAAATTCCTATATTTGTAGAAATTATGTATGTGTAGAAATCAATAAATTTATTTAATAACATTATGATGATTACCCATAGCCTTGGTTGGGTCAACCCTTCCCTAATTAAGTTACATCAAAGTAAGAATCACGTCTTAAATATTGAATTGTATGGGTAAGTCGATGGGGGACTGGTGATACCCACTTCACCCTTAAAATTGAGGAAGTCATGTTTGTTATTTATTATTGACTTGTATAGGTAAGTCATTAATAGATACTTAAAAAATCATGATATAAATAAGACCAAGGATTAGGATTAAATATGGAGGGATGAATAGGGTGAGGGTGTCCTTTTTACTTGGGTAAATTAGTAATGATCAAGGTCTCTACTTGTGAAGGAGTATCTTCAGTTGAATAAGAGATTGATTTGTTTTATGTGTTTGTCCTCTTTTGAGTTAAATTACATAAGCATGTGGCTTCGTAACTCCAATAGGTTAAAAGTTACTAAGTGTGTGGAAATGTTTATTCTGATCATAGGTATCTTTTAAATCTATGATTTTTATTTCGATAATGGATGTACTAATTACATAAGGTTGTTATAATAACCATGTATATATTATGTACACGGGGATGTTTAGTTGATTTTGGATAAATTTTACATCTATGAGGATGCCTATTTGGAGTTTGACTAAGTTATAACAACCATGAAGATGTATATTATGTTATTGGATATGTATTACATTCATGGGGATGTTTATTGTAAGAAATTTTAATTCCCATAGTAGTGATATCGCATTCACCTTGTACCTTGGCTAAGTTCACCTTTTATAATAAGCAATGTTACATCAAATCAACCATCACCATTCAAATTTTGACATGTTATATTAATTAAATTGAAGTAATAGAGATATAGGATTGTTTTTAGAATCATGATACAATGCCTTGGTGGCTATTGATATATTTCATGAACAAGCCATTTGATGATGATGAGTTATAGTATCCTAGAAGGTACAAGTGTGTGGTTCAAGCATAGAGGGCTTGATGGGGTGCGCGTGATGGATTTTATTAGGTATGTCAATATTTTATGGGATCTATTATTATTATCAAGTAGCATGAGTCATCTATCCCTTATGTGTGAATGTTATTAGTAAATTCATGAAAACTCATAGAGATAGATTTTATGGGCTTTGCTGGAACACCACCTTCCTTGAGATAAGGTGATCATAATTTCAAGATCACTATGATTGATTATGTTGAACTATATGATGGATATTTAATGTCAATTTGATGGCATATATACATCATGTGACTGAATGGGAATCATAGACTCTTGTACTTCACTGTCATGTGTGTTTAATTTTTTTGATGTGAAATTACCTTGGCATAAATTATCAAAACACTGAAGTCAATTACATGTGACCTAATTCATGTGATTCCTTCTTTTCTTGTAAATTTTTTGTGTTGTGTAAACTATTACATTTTATTGATTATATTAAATCATATAAATTGGTATCTTCACAATACTATGTGTATATAGCTAACCTTGAGGATTTTCACATTTTCTTCTTGATATCAACATTGTTTTATGAGAACTTATATACATTATGGTATGTTTTTGGCTATATAATGTGTGAATGATGGTAAATTACTTGTGTAAATAGATATCCCACTTCTGAAATCAATCATGAACCATATTTTCCTCTATGTTTTAAAAATTGTTATATGAGTATTTTTTGTACATGATTATGGAATACATGTGAATTTATATTGCTAACATATTAGTATATTGTAATGTGACTATAAGTTCATCATGTGATGTATATTTCCATATTGAAACTAACCTCTATCCATTAAAATATGGAAAGGTATAATGTTGTATGGTGTGGTTTAATCCCACATGACTACTCTAGTAAAAAGCGTTGGTGCATGTATGAGGTTGATGGTAGAGAAGAACTAAATCTATGACGTTTTATACTTGGTATGGGCCAAGAAGTGGAGCCTCTCATAGGCTGAAAATCCACTCTTCCCCTTTACACAAAGTAGCCATCTGATTCATTCATAGTGTTCACTATGAGTGCCATATGTTGGCTATGGGATCTTAGTATATAATGGTCACTTATGGATTTAGTGTTATTTTAACCACCTCTTATATGTTATGTTAAAAGTAACACTTATGAAATTATATTATTTATATATAGCGAAGTACTAACTGGTCCTAAAATTTGTACATTTATGCAAAATCAACAAGGTGGTACTTGCTAAAATACATACATGTGTTGGCCTCTATGTGTAAACATGCTATAATTTAGGTATTATTTTTGTTATACCTATTATACATATTCTAGGATGAATATTTATATTTATTTTTAAAATCATAACTAAAATGTATGCTGATTTTATGTTCTAAATGATCAACTTACAACCCTGATTAGGCAATGTTAAAAATTTTAGGTACCTATTTGACTCTTGGATAAAGTTAATAAAGTTGAGTAATGCCTAAGATGAATGATTTTTAGATGGTGTTATTGGTATCCTTGGACCATCTCTTGATCTCACATGTGTTGGAGAACATATTTTAAGCCTTTGAGTTATATGTGATGCATATAATAGCTTATTCAATGTTCAATGTGGTTGATGTGGGATGCTACACCAACACATGAATGGTTGATGATGTGGTAGAGTAACCATAATAATATGGATTACTAATTTTTTTAAATGAAATTTTATATTTAATGTTCTTAAGATTATGAATGTAGCATAATGTTTATAGTGGAGGCTTCCACTCTTAATTTGGAAATTTGGTTGCAATCCAGTTGGATTGGAAGATTACAATCAGTAACCTCATGTTTCAAGTCTATGTGTGTTGACAAAAAGTGAATAATGACCCTAGAAAAGTTTTTATATTAAAAATTACTAATTTTATTAAGATAATAAATTTCTAACTTGTTGAACTATGGATATATTTCTTGCTTGTGAGTGCCATTAACACCCTTGCTTGAAAGCATTTTTACATAATTGTAAGGTGATATGTTTTTTTTTTATCACTATATGTTTATGATGTTTAATTACCACCTTCATAAATGGTTGGAGTGGTTAATAAAAATAGTGTTGTGTTGTATTTAGCTTTTGTTGCCATAATTTTTTGTTAATTAATAAAGGAATATTTGGTTTGGAGAACCTATTTGTAGTTGGTTTTGATGAATTCTAATGTAATTGAGGGGTTTTTAATACATGAGATTTGAAAATTTTCCAACCAAATTAGGATATTTGGTGGAATAATCATCTATAATATGATTCATAGGTGTTGTTCTATCATATTAGTGTCATAAAGGACACATAAATGAGGAATAAGGCCATTACTTAGCCTAATATATAGAGGTATATGGTTATCCTAATGTTAGAATATAGGAATGCCAATACGATAAGGCTAAGGTATTTCCACCCCTCAATGGGTGGAGATGTTGTGAATCAATGATAATCGGTTTATTTTTATATTTTAGGAAAATATTGTTTCTTGACTGTTGATAGTCACCAAGATGACTCCTCTCCTAGGAGGAGAGAATATCGTGACCCGCCTTTATTTTCCATTGTAGATACTTGACTTATAAATGTTTTAACATGTTTTGATATAACTTTTACTAATGACTATTGATGTTTTTTCTATTTTAGATGACTGAGATATAAGATATCTCAAGTAGCTATCGTGATTATGTTATATCATGGTTTTTCCTTACACTAGATTCATTTTATCCTATTATATATTATTCTTAAATTTATTTAAATTATTATATGTTATCATTTTATCATGTTTTATTAAATAGAAATTGACATTGATTACTCTTGTAGCTACTGGTTATGTTCATAGGGCATATTTGGGGTCACGATTATCTGTATTGACTATAGTCCCTTTACAACTATAGATGGCTATGCTTAATTTATTATTTCATGTTTAGTGATTCATTTAAAATTCATTATTATTTATTAATTATATCAACATTATTCTAGTACTATTTATTAATTATTTTGTGGATTTAGGAAATAGGCTATGAGCTAGGCTCGATGGTGGGTTTCAACATATTGGGTATACATGAGGGAAATTAAGCAGTCAGAAGACACTCTAATGAGTATAATGTATATGATGAGATACTAAGCCACTATCATTTATACTTATATTTTTTTGTAATTTTTGATCTTTCATTTATCTTTATTTATATTTGTGCATTTTTTAATGGTTCATTGTTTGGAGTTATTCCCATAGATGGTTTCGTGTGCTGGTCATTTCCTCATTGGGTTGTTGATATTTAATTTTAAGCCATATAGATTGACTTGTTTTATTCGCTTGGTATGATTTTGGGTATGACTAGACCATTTTGGGTCTCTTGTCTTTGGAATACTATCATGGCACTCCCCTTCATGTACTATTGACTACCTTGAGCTTTGATCGACATAATGATTTTTGTTAACTATTAGTATGTTAATGATTTTATTAATTATTATTTTAATGATTTATTATTATTATTATTATTATTATTATTATTATTGTCAATCGATTAAAGGATTTTGATAGTTAATATTATTTTAATGATTTTATTTTTTTTTACTTTTTTATGGATTGACGTTGTAGATTTTATTACTTATAATTATCTTAATGATTTTTTTTTAATTATTATCACTTTAATGTTTTTTTTGTTTATTATTATATGGATTGACTGAGGGAATTATTTGATCATTATTAGTATTGTTTTACTTTTTTTTGGCCTTTTGTTTTTACTTGGTTGACTCATGCCCCTAAGGTAGAGACTTCACCCTTTTTGGAGTGTGTGGGGTGTTATAAGGTTTAAACCCTAAGGGATTGTGTAGGGCATAAAGGAAGGAGTGGGATTTCATGTTCATGGGGAAGTTTGCACTTCGATAGGTGGGATGTTTTGGCATAAGTAACAAGATGCTAAAACATAAAATCTATCACCCTTATCCAAACACCATTATTTTATCCAAGGTAGCCTACAAGTTTGAAATAAGTTATAAAGTTTATTTCCATAGTGGGAACTTTTTTTTATTATTTTAATTCACCCATCAAAATGTGATAGAATCATTACAGATTCATGGGGAAGTCATGCTACTTACCTGTGAATTTATAATGGCCAAAATAAATTTGAAGTTGATGTCATTCCTTTTTGAGTGCTATAAGATTATTTTTTATTTTATTGTGATTATGTTTTAACAAAATGGAAGAGAGTTTTAAATTGTGGTTTTTATGTGTTTTTGAAATGTAATCTGGGGTTCGACATTCAATATTGTTAAGGGAAATTTAAGCATTAATTTTTTTGGAGCTTTAATTTATTTTAGTGGGATTGAGAATTTTTTTGATCAAGTGAATGACAAAAATTTATAACATTATTAAATTCTGATGTATGTGTGATTTTAAATTATTGATATGCCCCCATCCAAGTTTTGAAATAAGTAATTTTTTATTAAAAAACCCTTTTGGGAGACTCCTTGATAATGAATGTGATAGATATCATATGTAAATAAGGATAGATTTACCTGAAGCTTTGATGTCTTTCATATATGGAACTATGTTCAAGCTTGTTTTGATAAATATTGTATGTAAATGAGGATATTAATTTTTGAAGCACTGATGTCTTCTTGTTACATGATTGTTTTCAAAATTCTATAATCTTGGATATCACTTGATGCCATGCTATATACTATGCATATATCTCTTTCATATTTTAAGTTTTCAATTTTTAATAAAATTGATTTAATTAGATATGTTTAAACTTCTATTTTTACTCCTATTGGTTAAAACTAATTTTTGCCAAGCAATTGGGTTGTACTGACTAGTTTTGGACTATATTTTATTTTATACCTCTTTTCTATAATGAGGTTTCATTTTTATTTGATTTTGATTTTGATTAAGTATTTAAAGGAATTAAATGTTGATTGTACATGGTTACTTATAAGCATAACCAAGTCTTATCTTTTTAATGACTGATATGTACTTCTTCTCTTAACTCAATTGAACCAATTTGGGCTATTGTATAATGAAAGCAGTGTGTTAAATTATTTTACACCCAGGTAAGCCTCTTGGGATGATAAATACACATGGCTATACCTTTCATTCTTACTAAATGGATACGATAGATCTAGATTTACTAGGCAAGATTTACTACTTTGTTTGGGTGACTTGGTTTTTATATTTTCTACCTTAGTTCTTCTTATCTTTTTTTGACCATTTTTATAAATCTTTGATTGTCAGCTTAGTTGTTTTTTGCATACCTCTTAGCTAAGCCAAGTAATCTATTGTCAAAACCCTCCACTTGGTTGATGGTTAGGGTGGTAAGGGCCACTACTGGTTGGGCTCATAGGGATGGTTTTGAGGGGTGTTCACCTTACCATGCTCATCCACTTCCATTGATGCACCTAGACTCTATGTGGTAACTTGTCTCTTTTATGTGCCTATTAGTGTATGATACTTGATTGACATGTTGGATTGTAGTGGGTTACACATGTTTTGTTCTAGTTATATTTTCTTACCTTATACAACCTTGTAACATTTATTATGTTAAAAAATAAATAAAAAATTGTAAATCATGTCCTTATTGGTGGTGAAAATGAATATAGTAGCATGGTGTTTGTGTGTCTAACATGTTGTATTTATTTCTTGGGTATGCATATATATTGGATTTTATTTTTTATTTTATAATGGTAGTTTTAACTATGATTGTAGTATGTTATGATTTGATCTTTATATGTTTTTCTATACATGTGGTTGATAACATGGTGATATATTTATGGTTATGAATTATTCATGAAGTGGTAAAATTATATCAAAACTAGCAGTTATAACTATGGTTTTTAATTAAATATTTTACACTTTTTTATACACTTGTTATAGTGAGAAAGATATATATTTAGCCTTGTAGTTTGTTGTTCCATTTCTTAGTTATGTTTCCATTACCTTCAATAATTATTTTACTATCCTAAACTTGATTGTCATTAATTATTAGTGAAGTGTATTTCATAGATATTTAGGATTGTGTAATATATTCATTTTAGTATGAATCTATAAATTATTATAAATATGATTCATTTAATTATTGTCTATTATAATTTAATACATGGTGACATAAATTCATAGATTGTGTGGATGCCATACTTTATATGTGGCTAGTATGTAGTGTTTCATTATGTTGATGTGAGCTAGTATTTGGTGTTTTTACACTTGTTTTAGATCATTACCTATATGAATCAATGCTTTTGGTTTATTCTTAAAAATCATACATATAGGTTGTAGCTCTCATTTTATAACATGAATTGAGAAACATGCTAGACGTTATATATTAACCCATGACATCCTTGTGTGAGGGGATGTCAACTGATAATAAATGCTTACACCCTTTTTTATGTTTTAGATTTTTTATTATCTCATTTTATATTATGAAAGTATTAAATTTAGGCCTTGATATTTGACATTATCACCTGTGGTATGCTCATACCTTGGGCAATATCAAATTGTTTCACTTAGATTATGCAATTAATTTTTGGATGATAAAAAACAATGTGATTTCATTATAGTATCAGTTGTCTAAATTATTATCATTTCCCTTTAAATAAGTGTATTTTTATTTCTTAATCAATGAAATAAAAAATAATATAGTGATATTCTTTATTGGATATGGTTCCTTTATTTCTGGTTCGTACCAATAAGGATAAATTAGTGACATACACTATAGTCAAGTTTTCAGTAAGTTTATTGTTTGGTTATTCATAATTTATCCCTTAATTAATTGAATACTAGTTATATTTTTATTATTAATTTCATTAAATTATTTATAAATAAATGGAGTTTCTAAATTAAAGGTTAGATTATAGTAGGTAATGTGATGCAAGGACCTAGAGTTCATGATTCATTTATAGAATCTCAATAGGTAGCATCATTTTAATTACCTATATGAGCTAGTAATACATTATAGAGTTAGATGGATATTAGAATATAGGTGGATGTGCGATTAAAATTTATAATCTTACCTTTGGCATTGAATTTTATTGTTACACCTTGTATTGTGGCCATTAAAATAGATAATGATCCCAAAATTTTGATGAGGATCCAATATATTGTGTGAAATTATAATGATTACATTACTATCTATGGTTTAATACTCCATAATATAAATGTGTTATTAAATCAAAACTTTCCTTAGTAGACACTCAAGTTAATGGCTGAAATTACTAGGTAATGAAAACTTGTGTGGGCATACACATATTGATTGAATGGCATGAATGGATATATTTTATACAATATCATGAGACTATAACCAAAGGAAAATTAAGAAAAATATAGGTGTAATACCCCTATGAATATCTTATGGGATGGTATTTCTTTATCATGAGAAAAATTTGGTGTTTTAATGCATCGATGTGCTTATTCAATAGGATGGTCATTTATGTGATGCCATCCACCATAATCCAAGTGAATTATGACTCATCTAATTTTAATGAGGAATGATTTTTATATAAAAGAATTACGACTTCATGTGTGACCTTCATCATATAAGGGAATGATGGTGCAATGATCACTAAGAACTTTGGATCATGATATAGTGACCAAGTGGGGGTAACATAAGGACTGGCCATTTTTTGGGTGATTCCCAAAAGGTTATAGGGAATCTTAAGTTTTTGACATGTTAGTTTTAGCAATGGTCTATAAAGGTCTACCTTTTGATCTCATGATGTGGTAAGACTTGACTAGGCAACTTAGCAAGATGATATAGGTGGATGTGCAATTAAAATTTATAATCTTACCTTCGACATTGAATTTTATAGGTACAACTTATATTGTGGCCATTAAAATAAATAATAATCCCAAAATTGGGATGATGATCCAATATGTTGTGTGAAAGTATAATTCTTACATTACGATCTATGGTGTAATACTCCACAATAGAAATATGTTATTAAATTAAAACTTTCCTTAGTGGACACTCAAGTTAATGGCTAAAATTACTAGGTAATCAAAATATTGTGTGGGCATACACATATTAATTATATGGCATGAATGCCTATGTTTTATACAATATCATGATACTATAACCAAAGTACAAACAAGAAAAATATAGGTGTAAGAACCCTATGGATATCTTATGGGATGGTATATCCTTAACATGAGAATAATTTGGTGTTTTAATGCATCCATGTGTTTATTCAATAGGATGGTCATTTCTGTGATGCAATCCACATTGATCCAAGTGCATTATGAATCATATTATTTTAATGAGGATTAATTGTTTTATAAAATAATTATGTCTTCATGTGTGACCTTCATCATGTAAGGGAATGATGGTGCAATGATCCCTAAGAACTTTGGATCATGGTATAGTGACCAAGTGGGGGTAACATAAGGACTAGCCCTTTCTTGGGTGATTCCCAAAAGGTTATAATGACTCTTAAGTTTGTGACATGTTAGTTTTAGCAATGTTTTTTAAAGGTCCAACTTCTGATCTCATGATTTGGTAAGACTTGACCAGGCAAGTTAGCAAGATGAATTCTTCTATTTGGTCATTTCAGACCTTTATGCTTAAGCATTGCACTTATCCATTGTATTATTTATATTCTTAATAAATAGATATAAAGATAAAATTTGATATGTTTAATTCACCTCTTGTTATTCTTATCACTATCTATTGGAATAATATAGATGCTAGTTGTAATATTATTGGCATCTTAAGAATGACTGAATTCTTTAGTTTCTTGATATATTAAACTATGACCACATAGGTAACCAGATACTTAGGTAGGGATAAATTTTCCTAAGTGGTCTAAAAGAGGAGGTGAGTTCATTTGTAAGTTAAAATGGTTATCAATATGATCTATATAGTAATACACCCTCGAATAACATATCATTCTAAGGTAAATATACTTCTCTAAGGAATTTAATGGTGGCATTTATCCCTGGGTAAACATTTAAGGTTGACTAATTTGTTTGTTGGCTATTAGTGCTTTATGTAATGGTTGTAGAGATGCATTATGCTATATTAAAGCTTTTTAGCCAACCCTAAATGTAATTCAATTGTGTACTTTGAAAGGCAATTCCAAATATTTATTGGGGTTGTTTCATATGGTATTAGAGCCTCTATTTTAAAGCTTTTGGATACATTTTGGGCAAATTGAACTGATTTCAACATATTCTTGAAAATTTTGGTTGAACTTTGTGCATGATTGTGCATACTTTTGGAAAAGGGTTGTATTTGCATCGTATACTTTTGGATGGATGAAAATAAACATAATATGTATGTGTATATTCTTGTGAAGGGTTATTTGATTTTATCATGTGTGTATGCCTTTGGATGGATGAATAACACTTGTTGGCTATGTTGCATTTTCTAAGATTAAATTTCAACATTATATGATTGCCTGCATACAAAACCTTGGGTGAAATTATATACCTTGTGTGTCTAATGATATGTCATATATGTTTAAAAATGCTATTTTATGAACCTTATAAAGGGACTTAGCCTCTTGGGTTAATAAAATGGTGTTGTGTTATGTAATACTAAGGTAATGTAAATTTATACATTTATATAAATTATGTATGTATAAAAATCAATAAATTTATATAATAAAATTATGATGCTTACCATTAGCCTTGGTTAGGTCAACCCTTCCCTAATCGAGTTGAATCAAGGAAGCATCAATTGTTAACTATTTTATTGTATGGGAAAGTGGATAGGGGACTACTGATAACCATTTCAACTTTATAATTAAGTATATAATGTTCGATATCTATTGTTGACTTGTATGGGTAAGTCATCAGTAAATGCTTAGAAAATCATGACCTTAAGAAGACTAAGGGTTAGGCTTAAACCTGAAGTGTTGAATAAGGTGAGGGTGTCTGAATTACTTGGATAAATTAGTATGGATTGAGATCTATTCTTGTGAAGCAGTATCTTGAGTTGAAGAAGATATTGATCTTGTTTATGCATTTGGCCTCTTTTGAGTTAAATTGGAGAAGCATGTGACTTCATAACTCTAAAAATTTGGAAGCTAATAATTGTGTGAAAATGTTTTTTTTTATCAGAGGTATTATTTTAATCTATGATGTTTATTTTGATCATGGACATGTTGATTCCTTAAGGATGTTATGATATCTATGGATATGTTTTACGTTCATGTGAATGTTCAAGTTGATTATGGCTAAATTATATATCCATCAACATGCCTATTTGGAATTTTGATACATTTCAACAAACATGAGGATTTATATTATGATATTGGATATTTATTACATCCATCAAGGTGTTTATTATGAACTTGGATTGAACTTGATGATTGTGGAAAATTTTAATTCTCATGGTACTGATATAGAATTTTCCTTATGCCTTGGCTAAGTTTACCCTTTCCCAAATGTGATGTTGCATAAAATAAAGAATCACCATTCAACCTTTTCATTTTTGGATAAAATAAATTAAAAGAACAATGAAATAATATTGTTGTAGGAATGATGAGATAATGCCTTGGTGGCCATTAATAGCTTGTACGAATGAGCAGTCTGATAATACTAAGGTATATCATCTTAAGAGGATAAAGGGTGAAACAAAATACTAAAGGGATTAATGGGGTGAGTGTGATATACATGCTTAGGTAGGTGAGGAATTTTTAAAGATCTCTCATTATTATTGGATAACATGAGCCATATATCTGTGATGTGCAAACATTATTGGTAATTTTTTACAAACACATGGAGATAGAATTTATGGGCTTTGTTGGAGCACCACCTTCATTGATATAAATTTATCATAATCCCAATATCTCAAAGACTGATTATGTTGTAATAATGATGTATTTTTTATGTCAATTGGATGGCATCTAGACATCGAGTGATGCAATAGGAATCATGGACCCTTGTGCATCACCTTCATGTGTGTTTAATTATGAAATAAATGATCAAAACACCTAAGTCAAGTATGCATGACCTATTTCATGTTATTTATCCTTTGATTTTAAATTTTTTTATGTGTTATTTCAACTATTACATTTTTTTGATTATATAAAATCATGTAAATTGGTATCTTCAGTATACTATGTGTATGCAGTTAACCTTGAGGATTTTCACTTTTTTTTTTATATCAACATTTTTATATTATCAGATATATACATGATGGTATGTTTTTGACTATGGTATGTGTTAATAATGGTAAATTACTTGTGTAAAAAAATATCTCACTTTTAAAATTAATCATGTGAACCTTATTTTCCTCTATGTTTTCAAAAATATTGTATGAGTATTTTATGTACATGAATATGAAACAAATGTTACTTTATTTTGTTAACATATATTAGTATGTGATAGTATGAACATAATATAATTATGTGATACACATTTACATGTTTAATCTAAACTCTATCCATTGAAAGCTGCCAAGCTATAATATTGAATTGTGTGGTGTAATCCCACATCACTATTCTAGTAATGAGCATTGGTGCAAGTATGAGGTTGAGGGTGGAGAAGCACTAGATCCAGAATGTTTTATAATAGGTACGGGTCATGAATTTGAGTCTCTCATAGGATAAAAATCTATTTTACCCTTTGGACAAGGTAACCACCTGATTCCTTCAAAGTGTCCATCATGAGTGCCACAAGTTGGCCATGGGATCTTAGTGCATAACGATCACTTATGGATTTGGTGTTTATTTAACCTCATATTATAGGTTGTGATAATAACAACCCTTCTAAAACTTTATTATTTAAACTTTATGAAACACCAATTGGTCCTAGAATTTAGACATTAATGCAAAATCAACAAGGTGGTACTTGTTGAAATACATGCATGTGTTGGCCTATAAGTGAAAATATGCTATGGTTGTGTTATTATTTTTGTTATAACTATTAGATATATTATTTTGTGAATATTAATATTTTGTTTTAAAATCATAAGTAGAATCTATGTTGATTTTATTCTCTAAAAGAACAACATAAAGACCTGAATAGTTTGTGTTAAAAATCCTAGGTACCCATTTGACTCCTAGATAGAGTGATGAAATTTGGGTAATGCCATTAGTTGGATAATTTTTGGATGGTGGGATTGTTATTTATGGACCATAATTTAAGATCAAATCTGTTTGATAATAGGTTTTAAGCCTTTGGGCTGCATATGATGCCTAGAATAGCTGCTTTGATGTTCAGTGTGGTTGATATAGGATGTTGCACTAATCCATGAATAGTTGATGATGTGGTAGAGTAACCATAATAATATGGATTAATAATATTTTTAAATTAAATTATATAATTAATTTTATTAATAATATTTATTTTTCATAATGTTTATAATGGAGGCTTCCATTCTTAGTTTGTAAATCTAGTTGTAATCTGGTTCGGTTGGATTGGTGAGCCTTAAAGTGACAACCATATGTTAGTTAATTTTGTTCAATATAATTTCATTCTCATTGGGTGTTATGTGTAAATAAATATATGATTTTTGAAATCCAAAAATTATAATTTAAACTTTCTTAACAATGTGACTTATCTCACTTCTTTAATCAATATATTACTTATTGATTTAAGTTTTGACTTCTCATCCTTGTATCCTTATCTTGATAGGCCTAATTGTGGAAAAAAAATAATATTTAAATTTTATAATAATTATGTTACGCTCCAGTTTTATCTTGACCAAGTAAAAATATTTAAACATTAAGTAACCATAGTGAATAAATAAACAACACTAAAAAAAGAAGAGATTTTTTTTTACATGTATTTTGGGAATAATGTTTTGTGTAATACATTTGGATGTTAGAGCATTAATTTGACACTAGTGACACATGGAAATACTATCCTAATAATTAGGCTAGTTTCCTAAGGCCTAAAAAAAGAGTTAAGACTAGACATGACAGGATACAAGCCATTGTGACTGGGAAGAGGTGACTTAGGACCACTAGAGGTGCAATAAATAAGTAAAATAAGACATAACAAAGATCAAAAGACCCAAAATGACCAAGTGAACAAGGAATGTATTTATCACTAAGACATTCATGTGGTAGAGCAACAAAATATATTGTACTTATGATTTCTTGACAAAAGTAGGGTGCTTAAATTTTCCTCCTTTTATTCTAGTAGTGCAATGAAATGAAATAACTAGAGTAACATAAAAAGAGGAGTGCATACCTATGAACATGTGTTTTTGACCTAGTTTACTTATTGGATATAGAAGTGGACAAAAGATTAAGTGAAATATGTGAAAAGTAAATCCATAATATAGGTTTCCTCTATATTAAATCTAAATAGTGCACTGAATTGTGAAGAACAAAACCATGTTTTGCCCCCAACTTAATAACTAGATTGAATATAAGTATGTAAAGTAGATATGTGGAAAATTAATGACTTAATTACCCCAATATAATATGTGTACTGAATCTAAGTATGTAAAATGACTATGTGGAGAAACAATCCTACTTACCCCCACTTTGATATGTGTATTTAATCTAATTATGTAAACAGGGTTTGTTGGAAAGATTTGGATCAACCACTATAATGGTCACATGACTCAAACTGTTGAAACCCTAGTGGTGTCTTGGTGACATGATAATGATAATATAAGTGTAAATTGACATTCTAAACCCTAAGGGGCCATGTAGGACAAGAAGGAAGGAGGGGGATTTGGTGACTGTGGGGAAGTTTTCACCTAGATTGGTGGGCTATTTTGGTATAAGTAGTAGGGTTTAATAAAAGAAAAGCCATGACCATTATCCAAATACCATGATTTTATCCAAGTTGGCCTATAAGTTTCAAGTAAGTCATATAGTTAGTTTTTATAGTGGGAACTTGGTTAAATTATATTATTTCCCTAACTAAAATGTGATAGAATCATTATAGACTCAAGGGGAAGTTGTGAGAGTTCCATATGAATATCTAATGGGTAAAATTGATTAAAAGTGATTTCATTCATTTATAGGTTCTATAAGATTATTTTGGATTTGAATTTGACTATGTTTAGACAAAATAGAAGAGAGCTTTAAATTTTGGATTTTAAGTTTTTCTGTTGTGTATTGTGGGATTCAACCATGAAGATTATTAAGGGAAATTTAATCATAAAAAAAAAATTGGAGTTTAAATTATTTTATTGGGATTAAGAATTTATTCAACCAAGTTATGTTGTATGTGTGCTTTTAAATTATTAATATGCCCCCATCCATGTTTTGAAATAAGTAAATTTATGTTAAAAATACCTATTGGGTGACTCCTATCTAATGAATTTGATAGATATCATATATAAATAACGACATATTTACCTAAAACTATGATGTCTTCCATATATGCAATTTTGTTCAATCTTGTTTTTGCTAGATATCGCATGTAAATGATGATAGAATTTTCTGAAGCATCAATTTATTCTTGTTATATGATTTTGTTCATGCTTGTATAATCTTAGCTATAAATGATGTGATAACCTCTGCTATGCATATATATTTTCCATATTTTAAGGTTTTAGTTTGTAATAAATTTTATTTAAATGGCTATATGCAAGCCTCTATTTTAACTTCCGTTGGTTGGAATTAATTTTTCCCAAGTAGTTGGGTTGTACTTACCAGTTTTGCACTAAATTATATTTTATACCTCTTTGTTATAATTAGGTTGCATTATTGTTTGGTTTCAGATTTGATTAAGTACTTGAAAGTATTAAATGTTGGTTGTACATGGCTACATATAAGCTTAACAATGTCTTATTTTTCTTAATGAAGGATATGTACTTCTTCTCTTGACTTGAATCAGCTGATTTAGGTTATTGTGGATTGAAGCAAGCGTGTTGAATTATTATAAACTTGGGTAAGCCTCTTGGATTGAGAAATAGACTTGGATATAACTTTTAGTTGTACTAAATGGAAATGATAGATCCTTGTTTACTATGTAAATAATCTCCTATAAGGATCTATGGATGCCTTGGGTATTACTCAGGATGATTGGATTTTTGGGTGATTTGGTTTTTATGTTTCCTAATTTAGTTCCTCTTGTCTTTATTTTACCATTTTTAGAATTTTTTGTTGTTTACTATGCACCTTTTTTAATACATCTTACCTCTCCCAAGTACCTAGTTTGTAAAACACTCTACCTGGCTGATGGTTAGGGTGGTAAGGGAGACCAATCATTGGGCTCATATGGCTAGTTTTGATGTGTGTTTGAATTAGCATGATCATCCTCTTTCATTGATGCACCTGGACTCCATGTGTCATCTTGTCTCTTTTATGTGATTTTTGGTGTATGATACTTGATTGGTATGTTGGATTATAGTGGGATCCCCATGCTATGTTTTGGTTCTATCTTCTTACCTTATGAAACCTTCTAACATTTAATATGTTGGAAAAGAATAATAATATACATGAAGTTATTATTGGTGGTGGAAATTAATATGGTATCATGGTGCTTGTATGCCTAACTAACTATATTTATTTATTTGGCATATATGTTAGATTTTATTTCTTATTTTTGAATAGTAGTTGTAAATATGATTATAATATCTTTTGATTTGATCTTTGTACATTTTTGTATAAGCATGGTGATATATTTATTTTTTTTAATTATGCATGAAGTGGTAAAGTTCTATTGAAACTAGTAGCTATAACTAAGGGTTTAAATTATTTTTTTTACACTTTTATATAGACTTGTTATGTTGAGAGAGATGTTTATTTAGACTTTTAGTTAGTTGTTCCATTTCTTAGTTGTGTTTCCACTACCTTCAATAACTATTTTACTATGTCAAACATGATCATCATTAACAAATAGTCAAGCTTGTTTCTTAGATATTTAGGATTACATAATCTATTCAATGTAGCATGCATCTAGAAATGATTATCAACATGAGTCATTTTATTATTGTCTATTGAAATTTAATATATGGTGACATGAATTTATATATTGTGTAGATGTCATGCTTTATATGTGGCTAGTATGTAGTGTTAAGCTATGAATGAATGATTTTAGTTTATGCTTTAAAATTTTACATATACACTTTAACACTCTTATTATAACTTGATTTGAGAATCATTATGGAGGTTATATATTAACTGATGACATCCTTATGTGAGGGGATGACAATGGATAATAAATGCTTAATCTCTTTGTTATGTTTTAGATTTGTTATTAGTTCATTTGATCACATGAAATCTTTAATTTTAGTCCTTGATATTTGACATTAGGACCTGTGGTATGTTCATAACTTGGGAAATATCAAATTATTATAATTATATTATGTAAGTAGTTCTATGATGATAAAAAATCAAAATGAATTCATTATAGTATTGGTTGTCTATATTTTTTTGGTATCACTTTCAGTGAGTATATTTATATTTATCAAGCAATGAAATAAATCATGATATATAAATACTATTTATTAGATTTGGTACCTTTATTTATGGTTTATACCAATAAGGATAAATTGTTGACCTAAACTATAGTCAAGTTTCTAGTAATTTTATTGTTTGGTTGTTCATAATTCAGCCCTTAATTAATGGTTGACAATTATATCTCTATTTTTACTTTCATTATATTTCTTATAATTGAGTGGAGTTTCTAAATTAAAGGTTAGTTTATAATAGGTAATATGGTGTTAGGACCAATAGTTGATGAGGCATTTATTAAATATCAACTAGTAGCATAATTTTAATTTCCTATATGAGCTATTAATACATTTTAGAGTCAAATGGTTGTTAAAATATAGGTAGATGTGTGTGATTAGAATTTATAATCTTACCTTGGGTATTGAATTTTATTGGTATGCCTTGTATTGTATCCATTAAAATAATGAATAATACTGGAATTGGGATGAGTATCCAATATGCTATGTGAAATTATAATATTTCATTATGATTTATGGTTTAATGCACCACATTACAAATGAGTTATTAAATCATAAATTTCCTTGATGGGAACTTAATTTAATTGTTGAAATTAATAATTAATGAAAAATTTCATGGGCATACACATTAATTTAATGGCATCAACACCTACGTTTTATACAATATCATGATATTATAACTAAAGGACAGGTAAACAAAATGTAAGTGCAAGACCCCTATGGTTGTCTTATAGGATGGTATATCCTTATCATGAGAAGAATTTGGTATTATAATGCATATGTATGCTTATTCAATAGAATTATCATAATTATGATGTCATCTACATTGAGCCGAGTTCATTATGACTTGTCTAATTTTAATGAGGATCAAATATTTTATATTAGAATTATGTCTTCATATGTTACCTTCATCATGTAAGGAAATGATGGTTCAATGATCCCTAAATAGCTTGGATCATGGTATAATGACCAAGAAGGGGTGGCAGATGGACTTGCCTTTCCTTGGGTGATTCCCAAAAGGTATGGTGACTCTTAAGTTTTTTTCATGTTGGTTTTATTAGTGGTTTAGAATCATCCTCTTGATGATCTCATGATGTGGTAAGACTTTCCTAGGCAATCTAGTGTGATGAATTCTTTTGTTTGGATATTTTATACCTCTATGCTTAAGCATTGCACTTATTCATTATATTAGTTATACGCTTAGGAAATAGCTATCAAAATAAACTATGATATTCTTAATTCACCTTTTTTAATTCTTAGGAATATCTATTAAAATAATAAATATGTTGGATATAATATTGTTGGCATCCTATGCATGAATGAATTATTTATTTTTTTGAATTATTAAACCATAACTACGTGGGTAACCAGACACTTAGGTAGGGATAAAGGTTCCTAGGTGGTCAGATAGATGAGGTGAGTAACTTTTTTCTAGTTTGAATTGTTATCAATATGGATCTGCATACTAATATCCCCTTAAAAAATATAACATTATAAGGTAAACATACTTATCTATGGCATTTAATAGTGGTGTTTATCCCTAGGTAAGCATCTAAGGTGAATGAATATGGTTATTGTATGTAAGTGTTTTATGTATGGGTTTTGGAGATGCATTGTGTTGCATTAAAATTATGTAGCGAACATTAAACACAATTCTTTTATGTACTATGTAAGTTAATTAAAAAGAATTTTTAGAGGGTTTTTCATCTGGTATCAGAGCCTATGATTTAAAGGTTTTGAATAAGTTTTGGGCACATTGACTTGATTTTAACATATTCTGAAAAATGTTGGTTAAGCTTTTTTTGATTGTGCATATTTTTTCAAAAGGGTTGTGTTTGTATAGTCTACTTTTAGATGGATGAAAACACACACAATATAGGTGTGCATATTCTTGTCAATGGTTATTTTATATTAGCATGTATGTGTATGCCTTTGGATTGATGAATAACACTTGTTAGATATTTTGCATTTGATAAGATTAAATTGAAACATTGTATGATTGAATTCATACAAAACCTTGGGTTAAATTATATACCTTGCGTGGCCAATTATATATATTATCTAGTTGAAAAGGCTATGTTATGACTCTTATAAAGGAGCATAGCCTATTGGGTTAATAAAATGGTAGCTCTGTTATGGAATACTAAGGTGCTATAAATTCCCATATTTATAGAAATTATGTATGTGTATAAATTGGTAAATAATAAAATTATGATGCTTACCCTTCACAGAAATTATGTATGTGTATAAATTGGTAAATTTATATAATAACATTATGATGCTTACCCTTCACCTTGGATGGGTTAACCCTTCCCTAATCAAGTTATGTTAGGTCAAGTGTCATCTATTAACTGTTAACTTATACGAGCAAATCAATGGGGGATTGGTGATAATGGCTTCACCCTTAGAATTGAGAAAATGATGTTCCATATCTATTATTGACTTGTATGGGCAAGTAATCATTAGATGCTTAGAACATCATGACCTTGGGGACACTAAGGGTTAGGCTTAAACCTGGAGGGATGAATAGGGTGAGGGTGTCTAATTTACTTGGGTAAAGGATCTCCACTTGTGAATGAATATCTTGGGTTGAATAAGAGCTTGATCTTGTTTATGCATTTGGCCTCTTCTGAGTTAAATTGGAGAAGCATGTGGATTCATAACTTCAAAAGGTTGAAAGTTAATAATTTTATTAAAATATTTATTCCAATCATAGGTATGTTTTGAATCTACGATGTTTATTTTTATCTTGGACAAGTTGATTTTGTGAGGATGGTATGATAACCATAGATATGTTTTACATCCATGGAGATGTTTAAGTGTATTTTGGTTGAATTATGAATCCATGAATATGCCTATTTCGATTTTGTCTATGTTTTCACGTACATGAGGATGTCTATTATGATATTTTATATGTATTACATCCATGAGGATGTTTATTTTGAATTTTTATTCAACTTTATAATTGTGGAAAATTGTTGTTCCCAGGATAGTGATATAGCATTCAACTTGTGCCTTAGATAAGTTCACCCTTTCCTAAATGTGATGTTGTGTCAAATGAAGCATCACCATTCAAATTTTGAATTTTTGGATTAAATAAATTGAAACTATAATGATATAAGCTTATTTATGGAATCATGAGACAATACCTTGGTGTTCATTGATAGCTTACATGAGTGAGCCATGTGATGATGCTGAGGTATAGTATCTTGGGACATATAAGGGTGGGGTTCATGATTGGAGGGCTTGATGGAGTGAGTATGATGGAATTTCTTGGAAAATTAAAGAATTTTTGGGGATCTCTTATTTTTATTCGGTAGCATGAGCCATCTATCCATCACATGTGAACATTGTTGGTAAATTTCTAAAAAATCATGGAGATAGATTTTATGGGATTTCTTAGAACACTACCTTCCTTTAGAGAAGATGATCGTAAGCTCAATATCGAAATGACTTATTTGTTTTCACTATTTGATGTTAATTGCATGACATCTAGACATCATATGACTTGATGGGAATCATGGACCCTTGTGCTTCACCATCATGTTTGTTTAATTTTTGTGATGTGAAAGTACATTGGCATTAATTATCAAAACACATAATTCAAGTATGTATGACCTATTTCATGTGATTTCTCCTTTGATTTTAAATTTTTTATATGGTATTTAAACTATTAAATTTTATTCATTATATAAAATCATGTAAATTAGTATCTTCATTATATTATGTATGTGTAGTTAACCTTGAAGATATTAACAATTTCTTCTTAACATTAGCATTATTATATGAGCACTTATATACATGATGGTATTATATTGATTATGGAATGTGTGAATGATGGTAAATTACTTGTGCAAATAAATCTCCAACTTCTAAAATCAATCATGTGAACCTTATTTTTCTCTATGTTTTAAAAATTGTTGTATGATTTCTTTGTGTGCATGATTATAGAATAAATGTGTCTTTGTGTTGTTAACATATTTTTATGTGGTAATGTGAACATAAGATACTCATGTGATGTATCTTTCTTATTTAAACTAACTTTTCTCTATTGAAATATGCCAAGGTATATTATTTTAATGTGTCATGTAATCCCACATTACTAGTTTAGTAATGAACATTGGTTTAAGTATGAGGTTGAGGGTAGAGAATAACTAGATCCATAATGAATTATAGTAGTATAGGGCAGGAAGTGGAGTATTTTTTAGTCTAAAAATCCATTTTTCTCCTTTACACAAAGTAGCCACCTGATTCATTTTAAGTGTGTACTATGAATGCCACAAGTTGGATGTAAGATCTTAGTACATAATGGTTACTTATGTATTTGGGATTCCTTTAACCACCTATTGGATTTTATGGTAAAATTAATGCTTGTGAAATTTTATTGTTTAATCCTTGTGAAACACTAACTAGTCCTAAAATTTGAAATTTTATGAAAAATAAATGATGTTTGTACTTGCTAAAATGAATTCATGTTTTGGCCTATAAGTGAAAACATGCTATGGTTTAGGTCTTATTATTTTTATACCTATTACAGATATTCTTGGATGAATATTTCTATTTTACTTTAAAAACATAACTAGAATGTATGGTATGCCCTCGGATGGATGATTTTTGGATGGTGAGATTGGTATCCTTAGATTATCGTGTGAGCTTGCATGTGTTTGAAAATATGTTGTAATCCTTTGGGTCACATGTGATACCTAGAATTGCTTCTCCAATGTTCAGTGTGCTTGATGTGGGATGCTACACTAATTTATGAATTGTTGATGATGTGGTAGAGTAACCATAATGGTATGGATTACTACTTTTGGGAAATGGCATTCTATAAATAATGTTAATAAGAATATGCATATGGAATAAAGCTTATAGTGGAGGCTTCCACTCTTAATTTGGAAATTTAGATTCAATTCAATTGGATAAGATTGGATTGATTGGATTTATGAGCCTTAAAGTGATAACCATGTGTTATTTAATTGTTTCTTAATCTCATTTCATTCTCCTTGGGTGTTGATCATGTTATGTATGAATAAATCTATGATCTTTTAAATCAATAAATTATAGTTTAGATTTTCTTAATAATATGACTTCTCACTTATTTAGTTATGATATTACTTATTGATTTAGTTTTTAACCTCTCATGCTTGTATTATAATCTTGATAGGCCTCATGGTGTAAAAATAAATATTAATTAAATTTTATAATAATTGTGTGTTACACTACAATTTTACCTTGACCAAATCAAAATAGTTAAACATTAAGTAACCATAGTGAATAAATAAAAAAAACTAAAACTAGAAGAGATTGTTTTTACATGTGTTTTGAGAATTGTTTTTGGCCATTATATATAGACATTAGAGCCATAATTTGACACTAATGCCACATGGAACTATTGTCCTAATAATTGGGCTAGTGTCCTCATGCCTAAAGATAATGTTAAGACCAGACATGATAGGCTATTGGTTGTTGTAATTGGGAGGAGGTGACTTAAGACAACTATGGGTGGAACGAATAAAGAAAAGAAGACATAACAAGGATGAAAAGACCCAAAATGACTAGGTGAACAAAGATTATATTCATCACTAAGACCTTCATGTGAAAGAGTAATAAAAGACATAGTACTTATGGTTTTTTGACCAAAGTAGGCTGTGTAAATTCAAATAAAATAAATAGAGTAAAATAAAAAGAGGAATATGTACCTGTGTGGGTGTGTTTTTGACCTAGTTTACTTCTTGGATAGAGAAGCAGATAGGAGATAGGTTGAAATATGTCAAGAGGAAGTCCATAGTGTGGGTGTCCTTTGTACTAAATATGAATAGTATATTGAATCATGAAGAACAAAACCATGTTTTTCCCCCATCTTGATATCTAGATTGAATTTATGTATGTAAACTAGATATGTGGAGAAATAATGGCTACATTCCTCCACTCTAATATGTGTACTAAATATGAGTATGTAAACTGACCATGTGGAGAGACAACAACTACTTTCCCCCACTTTGATATGTGTATTGAATCTAAGTATGTAAACTAGGTATAGTGGAAGGATATGGATCAACTGCTACAAATGGTCATGTGAATCAAACTAGTTAAATCCTAGAGGCATCCTGCTGACATCCTAGTGATGATCTGAGTGTAACTTGACAATCTAAAAATAGAGATCAAGGATGTGTGGTCTACATGAAGCCACCAATCCTGATATTTGACTAATGTATTTGTGCATATGAGCTTATGTATATCTAAGTTATACTATATATTGATTCAAACTATATATCTGAGTCTAAATTTATACCTAAACAAACTTGTATAAATATGTAAATCTATATATTTTTTCAATCTATATATTTATGTCAAATTATATATATATATATATATATATATATATATATATATATATATATATATATATATATATATATATATTTGTGTGTGTGTGTGTGTGCGTGCGTGCGTGCGTGTGTGTGTGTGTAAACCTATGTGTTTGAATATCTATATTTGAGTAGACTTGTGTGTCTGAATATCTAAATATGGGTAGTCTTATATGTCCAAATATATGTATTTGGGTTGACCTATGTGCGTTAATATTTATATCTGAGTGAACCTATGTGTCTGAATATTTGTATATGACTGAACTTGTATGTCTAAATATTTGTATCTAAGTAAACTTATGTGTCTAAATATGTGTATATATATCAATCTATATTTATTTACCCCTTTTTGGTGAGAGATTCAAGACTGAGGTAAGAGTGTCTAACCAAAAGTGGTAATGACGAAATGTGTTGGTGATATTAGTTTATGTTTTAATTTTTATCGATTATGATGGAGTCAATTGTTTAAATTAGTATTGGGATAGATGTCTGGTTCATATTGAGTTTATTATAGGAATACCATTTCTATTGTTTTATAGATTTAAATGTGATCATGATATTGATTTAATCCATATAGGGTGAGGTACATTAAGGTCAAGTCCTATGTGAAACAAATGACTCATAAATTTAAGTTATGATTATCTAGATATCATTCTTGAAAGAAGTTGGTATTAGTTGGTGAAACAGGCATGCAAGGTGAAGCTTAGTAATGTAGCATTTTATAAATGTTACTTCAATGGGTTAGTTGATTAGTTTGAAAATTTATTTGAGTCATTCAAATTAATTTTTATTATTTATTTTGAGCGACAATGTATGCCAAGAAGACAAGGAATGAACTTAACCTGGTATAAAGAGGTGGAGGCACTTATATAGGCTAGAAAAGAGATAAACCTACTTAAAAGCTTGTTCTTTTCCTTGTTTTTGTCACTTTTAGTGCATTTTTTTAATGTTTATTGGAAATTTGGTATTTTAGGGCCATTTTTGGAAATGTGGCACTGTAGTCCTCATATTGGTGCTAGTGTCCTAGATATGGTGCTACTATCCCATATGTTATGCTAGTGTCCACTATCCCTAATTTGTGATGTTAGTTATTGTTAAAGAGTGTTTGATGATTTTTTTTTTTATCATTATGATATTTTAAGCTGCTAATTCCATATTTGTTTGTACTTTTTAGGTTGATTTGCACATAACAGAGCTATGGAAAGGTTAGATAATGGATATATTATGAGGCTTGCCCCTAAAGGATATCAAGATGCTCATGGTAGATAAATCTAGTCTAAGTCAATTGGTATCCTTAGATATGATGCCATAGGATAAATAAATTAGGATTTCATTGTGTGATAGATGAGATGTAGATACATCCAGATTTTGGTTACCTAATGGGGAGATAAGTATCACCCTAGAGGATGTGTACAGGATAATGCAGTTACTGATTACTAAGTAGAGATCAATTCTATAGGAAGATAGTAGTGATCGAGTTATACAATAAGATGGTAGGTATTTTTATATAATCTCTATAGGGAATCATCATAGAGGGAGCCACAATGATATATTATGTCATTGATTTTTATAGTGAATGTTTTAATGTTGTGGAAGTTCTTAGTGATTTTATTATCTTTATTTGTGGTTTTAGATGGGAGTGAGGTATTGATATACTACAAGATGCATGTGATATTAAATAACATGGAGGTTCATGACACTATATAATCATGGGTTCATTCAATATTAACTCACTTGTCTTGAGATGTGTACCATTTTACATAGGATATGTGTATACGAGGTATTGGATCTTCCACACTATTAAACTATTAGGCTTATGAGAATATAACAATGGCTAAGCCAACATTTTCTCAATGATTTGATTGGGATTTCCCTCAATCATTCATAGATAGGTGGACTAGGATGACCTATGGGCCTAGGAAGAGGATGATGTACTATTGGCATGTGCTTGATAGGTTGGCAGTCAAAAACATTATTTGGAGCTAGGGTAAATTTTAGTGGTTATTTGTCCTTAATTCATGAACATTTAGTTTTAGAAACTAGGATTTGGCTATTTTAATGGGTAGTGAGTAACATGGATTCATCTAAATTATATGGTGTAAATTGGTTTTCTAGTTCAACTTACTTATTGTTTATAATAAATTTCATACATATAAATATAATTTTCCACTCTGTCAAAAGTCAATATGAGTTTATTTAACATTTTATGTAATATATAATCATTCAAGGACTAAATGTTTGAATCATATTAGCATAGCTACCATCTATAGGATCTCTTTTTTATTACTCACATTGTTGTCACTCACCTGAAACATTATCAACCATCAGATGGCACAAATGTCATTTGGTAGTGTAGCTTTCATTCAATAGTGAAACTACCAAAAGATAACTATGGTGGTATGCAATAGATATATTCTCAAGTAACACTTATGTTATCAAGTGATAATATTTTTTATGAGGTAAATGATTTTGAATGATAAAAATATTATTGAGAGATAACATTCTTATTAAGCAAAAATAATGTTGTTGAGTGGCAATGATACTATCGAATGAAAACAACATTATCAAAATAAAACATAACTATCAAATGATAACAGACCTATCTTTTTACATTATGTTTTTCATGTGATGAAGTTCCTATAATTCAATAGTAAAGGACCATCATCTAATAAAATTACTACCTTTCATCTGTGCTTTTTTCATATAGTCAGATGTCAGCATACCTTTAATGACAAGTTGCATTTTGCATGTCAATTCTCTTACAATCCTAAATATCATCTAATGACTTTGGCCAAAGTCTCTAAATATATAATTATAAAATAACCCAAAAATTCCAAGTTCATTTTTATATGGTTCACTAAAATTTACCCTATCTATAGGCCCTACAAGGTCTATGAGGGATGACATTAGGATGATGTTTATCTGAGATGGGTTTGAGTGAGTTGGTAGCTGCATGACCATTGGGTCAATTTATTTGAGAGGTTTTAGTATGAGTGAGTGGCATGATATTTTAATGGTACTCAATATATGCCATCAATGCCAATGGTGTGGTTTAGGAGTTCTAAGGCTCTAATGAGGCTAGGTAGTAGCCATCGACCATTATTTATAGAGTTGCCTCAATTTAATTGTCAATGTGGGATCTAGTGATTGATATACTATATATGGATGGTGTAGGATCTATTTATTACTATGTATCCTTGGGGAGAGCACATAGATGGGCACCTCTATCGATGAAAGGTGGTATCATTGTGGAGGATTTACTAGATGTGAATCCCCTTAAGCATGTTGCTAGTATGTTATTATTATACATTTATATATTCAGTGTATTTGGTTATTTATTTACTTAGTTAGGTATGTAATTCATTGTTTGGGTATGTGTTGGTTTTGGTGATGATGAGTATTAGGAGACTCCCATCGAGTTTGTGGTGAACATGCTAACATGACATATTCTTGATAATGTCATGGATGATGGATTAGTGGAGAGGACCATATATGTTTTTAGAGTTCATGACCATTTTTTACATCCTCTACAATAAATACTATGGCATATAGGCAAATGTGTTTGGATAGGGATGACACACAAGTGGTGTTTTAGATATGGACAATCCCACACTTGATTCTCATTGTGGGGAAAGTATTTGGATAGTGTATGATTACATACATACATAATGAGACCATGTAAAGTGTATTATCAAAATGGGTGTGTTACAAGAGAGAGAGTGGACACATGAATTGATCAAGGTCATAGAGGGATAGTGGGACCTCTAATTTTAGTATGAATATGTGTGAGAGTGAGAGTGAGGGAACTAGTCCTAGAGGCCATGTCTGAATTACTCAATGATTTAAAATATTTGTATTGAAAATATGTTCTAAGTTATATGTATGGAATTTTATTATTATAAAAGTACATTGTATATTGGTATCTCAACTTGGTTATATTGTGCATGTTTACATGTGTTTAGTTATTTTCATTATCTTAAATGCTAATACTAGAATATGGCATGTGTCTAAGTAATGGTAATGATTTGTTTATCTATTTATAAAATTTTAAGCAGGCATGTGTAGTGTACTAGGAATGTTTTTTGTTAGTATAGGTTTTATAATAATTTCATAAGATATATGCATGTCGATCATGTGACTATGGTGTGATCTATCTAAGCCCAGATGGCATGGTTGACAGAAGACCATACTACTCATGTTGCATTAGTGTATAATTAGACTCTAGAACTGATACTACATGTGATACACTGCTATTAGATAGGTGTGTAGAGTCTATATTAAAGATATTTTTTGGCTATCATATAGGAACTATGCTCTAATCTTTTTATCTCTTGTAAATATTTTGTTTGGATACTAGACTATGCTTTGATTTTTTTGATCTCTTGAAAATATCATGACTAGTGGTCAAATTGAGACTATTCTCTAATCTCTACGATTATTTCCAAATATCTTGATTGGTATGTGACCTGAGGCTGTGCTCTAATCTCTATTATTTTTTCCAAATATCCTAAATTGTGTGCAATCTAAGGATGTGCTCTATTATTTATGGTGGTTTCTAAATATATTGATTATGTGTGTGGATTGATGATGTGATCTGATATCTATAAACTGACTTCCATCTCTAATGAATCTATAATACAAGATATCACTCATAAATACATGTCCTACAAACTAATGAATCATATGATGAGCAACCAATTTCTCCTTAAAGGGAACATTCTGGGATAAATCTATCATAGATGAGTTTGATCTAGGAGACTATGGATATTGATATCTCAATGCCCCTTGTGTGAATGCTATAATGCCTCTATAGACATAATGGCCAATATGTTCTTGGAGTGTATAGTAATTATTTTCTTAATGACCATTTATCTTATCAAAACTACAATATGGATTTTTTTGTACCCTATGTAGATGGTATGCTAGATGATGATTATGAGGAAGTGTGATCATCTCCTTATCTAATAATTTAAGTAAGATATCATGAGGCTTTTTTCTATCTATAAATTATATAACCCTTATGTCTGTTTCTTCTGCTCTACTCATTGTAAGAGGTGATATCTGAAGAGGATTGTTTCCCTTGTTGAGTATCTTGATAAGCTATTTCTATTCTAGTAGTCTATTAATTAGAAGTAGAGTAGGTTGTTTTACCATGTTAGATGATTGTGGCTCTGAAAAACCTACCTCTAAATCTACCTCTGAATGTGTAGTAACTAGTCCCAATTATGTCTCTAATGTTATAGTTGTGTTACATAGATGCCATAATTGGTTGGATGAATGATATAACAATTTCTCTTTAAAAATAAAAATGAGGCCTCTAAAAAAGATGTATTATACATATAAATATGTTAGCTAGTAATTCAACTGATGCAAACATGATTTGAATCTTAAAATGTTTTTAGTTGATGGTTCTATCTCACCCTTATATAATCAAGGTAATCTCTCATATGTGACTCGAGATCCCTTATTCTATACTTAGTTCCTGATAAAGACTAATTCTAACTCATCATATTCATGTAGTGATCCACTAGGGATTGCATGATGAACCCAATTTAGTGCCTCCCCATATAGGAACTTTGGAAATAATTTAATTAGATTTAACTTGTCGGTGACATGTGCCATGTCTTTATCATAAGACTGAAGGTGTAAGTATGGGTCTCCATGACCATCAAATTTATGTAACACTAGTATTTGAAAGTTTGGTGGCAAATTTGTAGTGAAGATTTTTCATGGAGTACAATTTCCATGGATGACATTGGAATCAGCTTAAGATTAGTATGCTTTATTATCGAATGTGAGATGTTGTATTTATTTTTGTAAAAAACCCACAATATGCATCAAGGGATATAAAACTTGTGAAGGTATATTATCATCATCAATGGGTTCATTTAATTATTGAATTTTTCTATTTATATTAGCCATTGGTTTATTTCATTAGGAACCTTTTTTAGGAAGGATTGGTTTTATCTCTATAACCTTTGGAGGGGTGATATCTTGGACCTGGTTAGATGCAAAATAGATATCACCCTCATGTAAGTTAAATTGAGAAATAGGTAATACTGTAGTAAGGGGGTTGAGGGAGATTCATTGGTATCTCTTATTTTGTTAATTTTTGAAGAAATATTACATGTTAATGGACTAGAATGTAGGTTATTATGATGTAAATATAAGCTATGTAAACTATGAACATAAGAATAAGTGCATGTGTTTTTCTAACATGTGACCTAGAATTTGTTGGAACATAATAAATAGGTGAAGTTGGAGGAGAAGCAGAAGGTGTAGACTACATATCTTCTTCACCATAATCATAGTAATAATCATTATTCCAAGGTTCATCAAAATTAGAGTTTAATTCACTTATAAAAGTAGAGAATATAAGAAGTATCATTTGTTTCTCACTAAGATAAAGACTAAGAGAACATTTTAAATTTTTACTAATATGTAATACATAATCATGTGTGGGTGTAATGAAATTCATTTCTTCACTAGATATTGTGGAGTGCATGAATGATTATTAATTTCAATCTTGGAATCAAGGATAGAAGAATTAGCAATCATGTTTTCATTTGGCATATTACGACATGTAGGGGAAGAGTTAGAGACATATACATTATAAATATGTTTTAAATAATCATTGTATTGAGCTTGGAATGTAAAATAAGGTGATAACATAATTTCATCTACCTTAGTTTGAGCAATGGTAAAAAGGTGTAATATCATTGGTAATTTTTTTTTCAAATTTAACTTATAAGGGTAAAGGAGATGCATTTGTATTTTCTTCTTTACGTGAACCATGAAAAAGTGTATTTTGTGTATTGCACTTATATTGATTTAATTTGAATAAGGAGGTAGAAAAAGTAGTTAAAAAGATAGGATCACATTGGAACAAAACATTACTAACAAGAGGTTATTTTTTCATTATATTGTTAGTTTGATTTTGATGTGTAGGAGAAGAGGGAGAGGAAAGAGAAGAATATTTATCTAGTATATCCTCATCAACATTTTCATTGTCATACTAATAGTAATCCTCATATCTATCATTACAGCAATAGTCATCATGATCATTATAAATGAAATCATTATCATGTGCCAATGTGAAATCATGAACATTTGTCCATCATTTTTAGAATTATGAGAAAACTTTACAAATTCATCAACTAGGTGAGGGGTAAGAGGCTTCTTGGATGCCATTTTAAACTTGCCAAATAAGATAATGTAAATAATGAATAACAATTAAATAAGACTTAGAATGTAATATAACATAGGTATCTATTCAACTATCTAAAATATTAAACCCAATATATTGAATTTTTTTTATTATACTTGAAACCCTAATCATTAGCATTTGGATGTATAGCAACCTAGTATGTGAATCTAGTGTTTGAATGAAGGTTATTTTGGAAAAACTTAAATTATATTAAATTAATGAAAACATAATATATGATTAATTTTAATGAATTAGTTTGTGCCAAAAATTAAAAAATAGAAGTTTGTAACCATAATTTAGTGCACAAAAAAGGAAGGTAAGCCTTAGGCAAAACTAGGGTTTTAAATAATATTGAAAGTAAGATGGGTTGACCAAATGTTTTAATTATTTAAGAATTAAGATGTGTAAATATTATGTTGTTAAAGTGGTGAGTATATTAATAAATTGAGATGAAGATATGAAATAATTAATTTGAAAAGTCTTTCCCAAAATAGCAAAGGTGTAAAGAAAGAGTACTTATCTAGGATAAACAAGTATTTATGTAACTTTGGAGGCTAAAATAGGCTTCAAAAAATGTTAGACACATTTTTTTATATGACTATAGTTGAGATCAAGCTTCAGATAATAGCACCCTTATGTGGATAGTAGTGCTATATGGTGCTAGTGTCTAATTATGGCACTACTGTCCCTCTCGAAGGAGCTATTTGTAACTTTTTTGGAAGTTGTGGGACCTTTTTCTGGTACCTATATGTGGTTATGTGTCTTTCATAAGCTCTCATGTGTTACTATTTTCATTGAATATCTTATGAAACCCTAATAAAGACCTACACAAATGAGAAAAATGGATAAAATTCAAAATAAAAGTAAAAACTAGATTGTGGGTATTATGATTATGCAAAGGATAACCCCTATTATCCTAGCCACTACATACATTAATCCCAATGTTAGGGGTCTTATATCACATATAGTTATCCTTTAGGTTACATGCATAATGACCATGCATATATGCTAAAATTACTTTCACTTGGGCACTTATTTTATCAAGCATACAATGTCAAAATGTAATAGTCAAGTAGTATGTAGAGTATTGAGCTATATGATTGACTAATTTTATGTAATTACGTGTCAAAATAGTAAGTGCTAGATGTAAAATGCCTTATGAGGTTCTTTATATAAAAGGAAATTTGATTTAAATGTAAGACCTTGTTCTTTAGCCAATAAGTAATAAAGGAGGTATATAGACAAAAGAGAAGGCTCAAGGTAGGGTTATGACCCAAAACATGGGAAAAAATGATTTTTGGACACTAGAACCATAACTATACACTAGCACCACAAGCTGATACTATCCTCATAATGAAACTAGTGTTTTAAGGCCTAAAAATAGAGTTAATACTAGGAGGATAGGCTAGGTTCTCCTATGACAGGGAGGAAGTGACTTAGAACCATAGGGGTTGTAACAAATATGGAAAATAAGACATAAGAAAGATAAAAAGACCCAAAATTACCATACAAAAAATGACTATATTCCTCACTAAGACCTTCATGTGAAATAAAAATAATACATAGTACTTGTGGTTTCTTGAACAAATTATAATGTATACAATACACAAACATAGCTTGTGGTAAATCTAACTCCTGGATTTTCTCCAACTATGCACCTTAATAATTTTTCCAATCTCTTGTTCACTACTTTTATTTACCCATCTATTTATGGGTCTATTACAAAAATAAATTGTTTATAAGCTCCCAATTTCTTCCATAGAGTCCTCAAAATATGACTTATAAAATTTGTGCCCCTATTTGAAGTCATTGGTTTTATTACATGAAATAAAATTAACTATCTTATGAAACCTATCTACAACAACAAAAATTGAATCATTTCCTATGTGTGTTTAGAAAACCCAACACAAAATCTATACTAAAGTATGTCCACCATCCTCTTGAAACTAGTAATGTCATATACAACCCTTTATTTTGGGCATGACCTTTGACCACCTAACATATCCTACATCCTAAAACATACCTTTCCACATCCCTCTTTATAGTTGGTGAAAAATACTTCTCCTCGACCAAAAATATTATCTTAGTATTACCAAAATGTCTAGGCAAGCCACCACTATGCATTATCTTATAATATTGTCCTTTAAAGACCCAAATTAAATACATAACTATTTTGATTTGAATATAAAACTATCCTATATAATATACTCATCATTAATATTACATATCTCCCCTACTAACAAATTTCTTCATTGATCAACTATCTTGAAAAAAACAAGATCAGTATCATATAATTCTTTAACTTAAAATAAAAATACATGACTTACCATAGTAGTTAAGAGTTCCACTATCTTGATCAAAACATTATGTACTTGATTCTACTTTTCTAATTGATATTTAAAAATATAAGTATATTCCTGGAAGAAAGACACATACTTTTCATGTCTACTATTGAGCTTATTTTGAGTGTTCACAAACTTCAAATTCTCATGATATGTAAATAATATAAATTATTTGTACACCAGCTGAAGCATCCCATGCCATAATGATTTCATAATGGCATAAAATTTAACATCATATTAGAATACTTTTTTATTAGCTCATTAAATTTCTCATTAAAATATGTTGTTGGCCTCCCTTATTAACTCAACACAATACCAATTCCCATATGTAAAACATCACAATCAACCTCAAACACTTTGTTAAAATTTGGTAATGCTAAAATAGGGGTTTCCATAATATTCTTCTTTAACAATTGAAAGCATTCTATTGTATAATTTGTCCATAAAAACTATTTTCATCTCATTCAATCTATTATTGCTGAAAAAATACTACTACAATTCTTAATGAACTTTCCATGAAAATCTAGTAAACCCTGGAAAATTCTTACCTCTATGATGCTCTTTGGATTAGGCCACTTAATAATTGCCTTTAATTTTTCTTCATCCATTTTTACACCATCTTCTGAAACTACAAATACCATACATACAAAACTATTCTTCATAAACTTCAACTTATTTAGATTTACAAAAATCTTATCATTTATTAATAATTATAATACCATTATAAAATTCCTTAATTTCTATTATTTACTTTTAATGAATATTAAAATGTCATCAAAATAAACCACTACAATCTTACTAGTGTAATCTCATAGTACTTTTTTTATCACTCTCATAAACATGTTGGGTGCATAATATAATCTGAATGGCATCAACATCCAATGATATAAGCCATCCCTAGTATTGAATGTGGTTTTTCATTCATCTCCTTCCTAATTTGAATATAATAGTAACCACTCAAATAAATCTTAGTGAGGTATTTTTATCATACAATAACATACATCATAACATATAAATAAGGTATGAGAAATATGTATTTGATGGGAATTTTATTTAATACTCTACTATCCCCAAACATACTCTATGTCACATCTTTATTTGTATTTATAAATTATAGTGTTGTACATGGACTAATGCTCTCCCTTACTACACCCTTTCTTACCAATTTAGTAATCCATTTATTAAATAATGCATGCTATATTGGACTCATCCTATAAGCCTCTTGATTCGGTGGATCTGATCTTAGAATCAAATAAATATGATTTTGAATACATATCTTTGGTGGTAAACCATCTACTAACTGATCATGTATAATATTTGCATATTATATCAATACATTTGCTGCATCTATTGGTATTTACACTGCTTCTATGTCTTCTTTATTCACTATTGATTCATAAAATCAACCTATAATTTTCATATCTCTGATAAATTATTTCATGGACAACATGATTTTTGTCTACCCTTCTTGTTTAGGAGGTAATAAATATATCTTTGTATAACCTTTCCAAAAATATATATGTAGTATTTTTCACATCATGAATTATCTTTCTATCATATTTTTATGCCCTTCCCATCCATACATGGCATGCATCCATTAGAATAACATCACATCGTATTTAAAATTTGTATATTTTTTCCTATATAAAAATTGATTAAACAATTTTTATCTATTGTAACTTCATTTCATTTATTTAACCATGACATACAATAAGGATATAGTTGATTTTCACATTGCATTTTTAGTTTCTTTACCATTTATTTAGAAACCTTATTTTCAAAATTACCACCATCAATAATTACATTACATATCTTACATATTGAAGTACACATTGTTCATAAAATATTTCTATACATTTAGGAAACAACACCTTCTTAATTATAAACCTATTCTTTCATTACAACCAACATTGTTCTCCTGATCATGATATTTTATCACATGTCTACTATTGTAACTTATATAATATTATATTATATTTCTACCTCCACGAAATTTAGTCTTAGGTAATTCTCTTTCCTTCTTTATTGCTCATTATAGTGTAGATACTCAAACACTTTGTGTCTTTCTTATCCACATCTTTATCAAATATAAGACTTGGATTGATTAGGAAACCACCCCATAGTATCACTATAACCTCATCCTCTCTAAAATCATCTTCCTCTTTTTTTATAATTAAACCCTTGTATATTATGTTTTCACTTTTATACACCACAATGAGATCCTCTTATAGTGGAATTAAACCCATTTAATCCCCTCATTAGAGGTGATTGTAATTTTCTTAGCCCACTTAATCTTCAAAAAGTGTCTATTTTATTTTTATTTTGCCTTTGACTCTAACTAATAAGTTTACACCATGAAAAATATTATATTCATATGAAATTCATCTTGAAATGAAAACTTCAAAGCATTCACATTCCCTGTGGCCATCCGTTATCATTTTTCATTATGCTTCACTCATATAGAAATCTTGTAAAATTCATATGTATACTGTTTTATATTACGTTCCTTTTGCCTTAAATTTTGTAATATTAAGTACAAGGTTTTTACATAATCCACATAAAAAATTATCCATCAGATTGTTATCCAGCTTGTTCCATCTCTTTCTGTAGGTGATCCCACCAGATCATTACATCACTCTTAAATCTCACGCATGCAAACTTTAATTTGTTATACTCTCTTATATTTTTCCATTTGAAAAACTTATCCATTTTAGTTATCTAATCTATCATCTCCTCTAGTTTTGAACTACCTCCATGATCTAAAATGTCAACCTTGATTCCTTCATTCCTTCCCACCAAATCCCTAATCATCATCTCTTCCATTTATGGTGGATATTATAATTATTATTATGTATAAATTTAAATGTATTCCTATGTTTCCTTTTATTATTTCCTTTATCTTTATTTTATGATAATTGTGGTTAATTATTCCACTTGCCTTTGTAGCTATTCCATAGATTTGTTCATATTAGTAATTCCTCCACTTCTTCTCAGCATATTTACATGTGTTATCCAGTCATTCGATACTCTCAAAAAATATAATTTCAAAACCCAATACAAACTCATAACTATATTAACTCCAATAATTGAGCTTATTTTGATACAAAATGAAAAATCAACAAACTAGCAAAATAAAACAATATTAATAGCCACATTACTTAGAATTTCATGAAACTAAAATGTTAATTGATTCACCTTGAATGAAAAAAATAATGAAATAAAATTATTTATTTATACCTCAATTTGAAATTGGAATTGACCTGCAAAATTTTAAAATAATAATAATAATAATAAATTACCTAGAGTTCTCTGCCCTAACTATAAATCACAACGTGTTTTTATTAATAAATTTTGCATGAAAGTTTACATGGGACTAAAATTTAAAAAAACATCTTATAAATAATAAATTAATGATGTTGGATGAGTTTCAAACCAAGTTCACATATGACTACAAATTTATCTGATTCATGCTATTTTTAGCATGATTAAATATACTATAATGCAATTTGAAACCCTTAGATGATCTTATATGTCTATGCAAAAATCTTGGATAGGTCCTAGTCAGTGAATTAGGTAATGGATGAATTATTATTTTCCTTATAATATTTTTTATGTAAACAATATTTCTATCAGGGTAATGAGTAAAAATTTATGGCTTCCAGAAGATAAGTCCACACATCATTATATTGGATTAGAAAGGATTATTATAGGTAAAAATACATAGACAAGGACACATAGGAAGGGAATGAAATTAATTAAGTGAAAAGCCCTTAAGAATTTTTAAAAATAATTGAAATAGTAAATAACTACCATTATATCCATTCATGGTTTAATAATAAACATTAATATGAATGTAAGGGTCTTCATTTCCATATAATGTATAAAATATAGGGATATTTATATTTATAGGTAAGGATGCATTTAAAATATAATGCACATTCAAACTACCATAGACTGGATTAGATTCAACCCTATCATGGTATATTTTTCTTTCTAAAAATAAATGGCATACTTTTTATTGTAAAGCACCTAATACATGAATCAAGTAAATGGCATCTTTGGAAGCCATATTAATATTTTAAAAAGGTTTGTTAGTTCCCAAAATTACACTAAGATAATTTATACCCTTGTTGAATTTAATGTTTGCTTTCCCAAGTGATTCCCTCCTATCTAATAATGTTTTCATGAATAAAACTCTGTTCTTGCCCTCTGAAGATCCTATGTAATAGGATTTATCACTTTTATAAGAATCAATTTGATGTTTAGGTTTCAAATCATGTGGAGGAGGTGTCCTGATACATGACTTTTAAGATTTCATAATCAGGTAGAAAGGTCCAAGTTTTCTTTGAGCACCATCAATATGACAATTATGTTTTTAGAAGGATTCTTAGAGTGTACATGCCATACTATCTTCACTATATCATATGCCCCCATTGTAGTTTAGGATTACTAGCATGAAATAGATAGAGAGATCTATAAGAGGAGAAACTAGTGAAGGACATTGCAAAATGATATCTAGTATAAGTTATGGGAGTTTTTAGCTTTTCTATTTCTATGCATTTCCATTTTTCAATATCTACTATTTAAACTAAAGAATAGGTATCGAAAGGAACCAAGACCTTTAGCTATAGATTTTATGAACCCTAGAAAACAAATAAATAGAACACATTTATGCACTTGAATAGAATTCATATGAAAGAAACATGTTGCATAACATAAATGCTTATGTATCTACCTAATTTTTTGCCTGCATATAAAGCATTAATCTTCTTACTAGTGCTAACCATTTATGCCTGGATATCCCAATGAATCCTTGAAACTATTAATTAAACATTTTTCTATGCTTACATCCAAATAATTTTTAGAATGCCTAATACAAATCATTTTAAAAATCCTCCAAGTCTCCTCTTCCAATTAATGCTTTGTACCTATCTACCTGTGTATCCCATTGTATTATTTATGAAGCATTGCTACCTTGTTGGAAATACAAATTATCATAATGCTCAATTCTCCTTCCTCATGCTTGATATTTTCTCCCTTTTTTCTATTAGACTCAGTCTCCAAAAGCAAAATTCACACATTCACTTTGTTGTTTCATAACCTACTCAAGAACTGATAGCCTTCACTTTTTTTTTGCAAAACTATTTATCAGAATAGTCCAATATAAATATTCTCTACTATTTATGGGATTTAATTTCAAATAAAAAAGGCCCATTATTCTTATCATCATCCCTTGTTTGTTTAATATTTTAATGGGTGGAGAGACAATTCGTAAGAGTTTTATTTGAATGGGTGTTGGAGCCTTTGTGGTCTGTTGAGCTTGAGCAATGGCAACTCTTCTTATCATTTTTCAGGATTAACTCTAATTGTTTCAATCATAATAAGATACATTAGTATCCAAAGGGGATGAAATGTTAATGGACAAACAAAAATACATCCCAAAACAAATAATGCACGGAGCAAACAAGGAGGCATGGTAGTTAGTAGAATTATGACTATTGACTATACGTTGACTGAGGTTAAAATTTCAAATGGTACCATAAAATTCCATTGGGGTTTCAAAGGGCCAAATTAAAATTGTGTTTGAGAGGAAAAATCCCCATGAGAAGTATCGCAAGAGAAAACAAATGCAAAGAAAATGATGAAATGACAATGTGAAAATTACATGTGCAACACTTGATCCCACATTAGTGAACATGGAAATATAGTTGATGTGAGAGGGATAATATATTGTAATTTATAGTAATTACTAAATTATAAATTGATTTTGAATCTCTAGATCTTGTAGATTTGAAGGGAAAATTTAATATATTTTAAAAACATAAAAAGCATGCAAACTGATGGCCTGATAGTGACCTACGATTAAGGAAGAAAATGTTAGTTATAGTTTTATTCTTGATGTTAATGTTTTCCTACCTAGAAAAAATGCATAGGAGAGGACGACAACTCAATAAGCTTTGAGGTATCCATTTTTCCAAGCTAAAGGAGATTATCAATAGTGCAAAAACATTTGGTTAAGTTTTTTATGGCGATTACATTGAGAACATTCCATATAAATTTTGAATGAGAGAAAGAAAACATTAAAATTATTTATGTAAAAATAATCTAGTATCAAAATCTACAAAGAGTTTTAAGGAAAAAATAAATAAAGAATGTCATTTCCAGAAGATTATCAATAATCTTCCTATAGTAGTACCTAGGCAAAGGATGGATGGAACCCCAACTTATTCCTATGAACATGGTTTTCATGTTGGTTTTAAAGATAGATATGCAGGGAGCACTAAATATAAATACTTTATCCATGACCATTTGACCTTTGAATTAATGTTATATAGGGACACGAAAACTAATAATACATGTATTATTGGTTTTGGAGTTACACATTTTAGTGTAAAACGTGTTTATGAACAACCTTTAGATCCTAAGAATCCATGTTTGATAACTTGTAATGTAAATATTAAGCATTATGTTTCAATTTTTTATGCTCCCAAGGAACTAAAGGACGGTGAAAAGGTCATCTTTAGTTATGATGTTAATTTCAAGGAAAACCATCTAAAATGGGCATGTCAATGGGTGTTATCTTATTTTGGGCCTTGATGTAGCCTTAAACCATAAAAAAAATTCTTCTCACAACATGATGCAAAGGCCTATCCAAGGTATGCGCATAACTAATTTTTTTTGACTTATTAGATTCTCTTGTTGATACATCTCTACCAAAAATCGTAACTCAAATACTAGTGATGGGTAGGATGATAGATAAACTATAGGGATTAGCATTTTTGGCTTGATTAATTCAAAAATTAGTTTTATTAGATAAAAAATATATGATAGAGTTCATGACTTTTCTTCTTCCTCCATCATAAAAGGTTCGCAATAGCTGGTTTGAGTTAGAAATATTGAAGGCAACCCTTGCAACTGATGATGTTATTGGGGAATCGGGAAGCATATAGGAAGTGTCTATGTTCTCTTGAATCAAGTGATGGGTGAAATTAATAGCTATAAGGAAAGATATTTACTTTTGGTAAAATTTTATACATGGTATTCTACTGAACCAAGTTGGGATGAAGTTAGGTGGAGAGTCAAAAAATTAAAAGTCTCAAAAAAATTTGGATGAGGCTCTGAATGTCCCTGAGATATTTATGTGGGAGAAAAAAATTGAAAAATGTAGGTATTAAAAAATCAAGTTGAAAATTATTTTCAACTCTCCCAAATCCACTGATCAAAGCTAGTGGAGAAAATTAAGTCAAGAGGAGCTTCAGGGAGATGTTGAGGAGGAATGGAATTTTGTAATTTTGTAAATGTGTAAATTATAAATTGTACTTGGATATACCAAACCCACTAGTCAAGGTCAGTCAACATGAGGTCATAGTACAAATGGGAACTTTCAAGGCCTATTGTAATTTTACAATTTTGTAAATTGTAAATTGTAATTGAAGTTCACATTTCCCTTAGGATCTTAGTGCAAATGGGAACTTTCAACGTCATTTAAAAAATTTCAAATTTTCAAATTTTCAAATTGTAGTTTGAGTTCCCATTTACCTAAGGGAACTTTTAAGGGGAATTATAACTATGAATTACAATTTACAAATTTTCAAATTGCAAATTGTAGTTGGAGTTCCCATTTCCCTAAGGGAACTTTTCAAGGAAAATACAATTGTGAATTTTAATTTTGTAATTTAGAAATTGAAAAACTAATATTAATTTCCATATTTACCTAATATAAATAAAATTAAAAAATTAAAAATGGGACCCAAATTTACCCAATCCAAGGAAGATTGCAAATTTGCAAAAAGGGACCAGAGTTTCTCTAAAAGGCCAAAAAGTGAAAAGTAATGCATTCATGCATTAAATATGTGGATTTAGCCCTAAAAATAAAATATGAAAAATAAAAATTATTGATAATCAAGTTGGAGTGAAAATAAAAAAATGTAAAATAACCTAAGTTTTGTATTTTCCATTATTTTGCTTGTTCAAACACCTCCATGGGAGAAATGTTGTAGGTTTTCAAAATTAAGGTGGATCACTCCAAAGAAGATTTCTAAAGAATCCATGGGTATGGAGTGTTTAAATTCCATCATTGAAAAATAAAAGTTGTTCTTTGGCATGCATAATGGGATGGGAAGTTATCCAGGAGGTTTCGTCTATGCAAATGAGTGGTCAAAGGAATTTATAAGCAGTTACAAAAGAAGACAAAGATATTGTTTGGCTCCAAAGGTGAATATTCTCTTTCAAGCTCAACTAAAATACATTTATAGTGAAGGAGAGAAAATGGTTATTGAAAATATTCATCTTTACTTATAAATATAGATACAACAATGATTTTTCATGTAAAGGCAAGAAGAATCTTGGTGTTGCAACAAGCAATTTTTAGTTGGGAGCATCTAGGTGGAGCTTTGAGTGTTGAGTACAATTTTGAAATATTTAAATTTACAATGCACATTATTGGATTTGAAAAAGTGGTAAGAAATGTGTAAATAGAGGGCTTGTCCTCTATTCTATGGTTGTTGTTGGTCTCTATTTTTCCTAAGTCTAGGGTTTTTCAAAACATTTTGAGATCCATTGTTGTGTGCATGTACTGTCTCTATTGATAACGTGGTTGTAGTTGTACAACCATTAGCAAGCTTTGAGATAATTTGTAATATGTCTCCCATATCCAACAAGGAGAAAACTCACCATACTTGTCCCCATGGTATCATTCTAGAAATTTTATGTATGTAAGGTTCATTTAAAAAGTTAATTAAAATACTTGTGGTTTTTACTCTTTCCTATTGATGAAATAAAATATGTTATAAAAATGATGTTATTTGGATATTTAGTTTTATGCTCATTAATAGTTGTCATCTTGTGCTTAGATCTAGGTTATAAACTCATTTCTACATTATGTTAGGAAATATGTTGTTGAATAACATTTTAGGGCAACCTAGGTATATAAATTCAATAGGAAAATGTATTTGATATTATAATTGTAGTGTATTCTCAATTTTATCAAGAAACATTTGGGTATTTGCATTTTACTGGCACCTATAAATTGAAACCACTCCTAGTATTTCCCTTAGCTTACATATGAGTTTTTTAGATTTTTATAAAGGAATAATGTCATGAATGTTGAAAGAATCCCTATTATTTGAAAACTTCTAGCAAATCACTCTTTTTATAACTATCTAACTTGTCTTACCTATCCTACCCTAAAAATAATGCACCCTACTAAATATTTTTAGTGTTATTTGCTTGTAGATGTATAAATATTACATACTTAGAATGTCTCTACATTTTGTGATTTGAAGCAATCATTAAAATCTCCCATTCGACCCATGTTTTTGAAAAATTTAGAATGAAGGTTGCATGCAACTCCCCATTTATCTTCAGTATCTTATGTTTGGCCTAGTGTATTTATGAATTTCATGTGACAACCTTTCCTGGGTGGAGTGTCCAAATATGGTCCCTAGTCAGATTATAGCATGATTATACTATCTTGGTAATCAAAAAGCTCAACACTCCACTACGGACATGCTAGGAATTGAGAGATTTTATAAATTGACTTTTGTTGTGTTTTTTGCAAAGAGCTATTTAATTGTATTCTAGAAGGTGATTTCCCCTTTTGAACCTATCTCTAAATTTTTGTATCTTTACCCTCTATCTCATTAATAAATTAAATAAAGTATGTTTTTAGCATTTATCACAACCTTTTCATAATCTTTTATATTATAGAATTTTGATTCTAATGGTAACTCCAACTTTACAATCTAGTTTCTGGGAAGATCGATGCCTATTTTGAATATCATCATTTTAGATTTAAGTGTTTTCTTGCATGCAAAGCTTGAAGGATTGGGGTCATCCTTAAAATTTGACTCATCAAAACAACTTGTTTCACCCTTAAGTATTCATCAAAGAAGAAGGAGACAAGTTTGGAGGTTGATTGAAGGGAAAAGTTTAGCTACTAAAGAGTGTCTAGATTGCCAATATTTTGATAATCTTGAAAATTTTGTTGAAATTACTATTATTGAAGACTATTATAGATCTCTTAGAAATTCAAAACCTTACAACCCCATTCATTATCTATCTCATTCCTAACCATATAAATTCCCTCCCAAGTTTGATCCACCAAGTCTGCCTCATTCATCCCTTATAGCCCTTTATGATTGGATCTTGAACCTATGATTTAACCAATCATGAGGAATAGGGATCAAGATGAGAATGAGTATCCTAAATTTTACATTCCTAGATTAAGACCTATAAATTTTGGAAAAATAGAAGGTTGTCCTAATGAAGTTCCAAATGAAGTGATGAATCATCTTCTCAAATTTCTAGGAAATAATGTAATGAGTGGTGATCAACACTTGAGGGATTTTCAAATTATCATTGAAGATTATGAGGTTGATCATGAGGATGTTGCATCAAGTTGTTTGTGCACATACTTGAAGAAGATGCTCATGAGAAGAGATGAATAATGTTTTTAAAATTAAATATGGTGATAAAATTAATCCCAAATTTCTTTTGGCTGAGTTTGATAACATCAAAAAGAACCCTAATGAGTGCATGTAGGACATCAATACATGGTTAAATAAGACCATGATGCAACTGCCTTAAAATATCAGTCCTAAATATTGTAATGCCTTTGTCAAGAAGGCTTCATATTATTTGAGGGACAAGGCTCCCATAAACCTATGGTTGGCATTAAATATGGACATCCAAATTGAGAATAATATAAAGGCTATGGAAAATCCCTTTATCAAGTGCATTGATGTAAAATTGGTTAATTTGGAAAAAACATAGTGCACTAAGACAACCATCCTTGAGGAAATAGTTAATACTTTGGCCTTCACTATCAAATAAATGTCATACAAGTTGACTAGAGTTGAGAAGGGGCTACTTGATGGGTTTACAAGTCAAGAGAGAGATTCAAATCTAAATAAAACATAAGGGATGCCTACTTTACATAATTGATATAATGACAGAGGGAAGAGGCCTTTACGTGATGATAGAAATCAAAATAGACGGGATCAAAAGGAAGTGCTTGATTCATTAAATTCCAAAGTAAATGCCATGAATTGTGATGTATAAACTCATTTTTGTGATAAGTGCTTCCTTTCCCATCCCCCATGTGATAAGGTTGAACTAGTTGATGAATATGTGGATGATCCTAAATTTGCATCTGATGATGATGATGATGAGATTTTTATGGTTGATTGTCAAGTATATTGAAGAAAAATGTCTAATTCCATAGAATTACTGAGTGCTATTACTATTGAATAGTTTTGGAGTGCAGTGAAGAATGTATGTGTCCCAAATTTTGAATCTACTTGTGATGTTAATATAACACAAGAATATGAATTACCCATTCATGATTATGAGTTTTTATGGTCAGTGATGATTAACAATTATTATGGGATAACTCCTTAAACTAAGGACAAGTAGTTGTTAATTAACATAGTAATTGCCTAAGAGAAATAATATAGCTTGAGAAGCAAATAATTGGGTAATGTTCCTCAGAACATGACCCATGCAAATCCAAGGGTAGGGGATGTAAGTAAGGAAGTAAAATAAACTACAATAGTTAAAAATGCTTATAAATTATCACCCATTTCCCAAGTTTCTAAACCAAGGGGTGCTCCACCCAAGAATAGAGTACCCATATTGCCTAGTATTCCTAAGGGTGAAAGTGATGCTAAAACAAATATCCCCTTTAAGACTACTAATAAATAGGCAAATTTGTCCCAACCTATTCCACTTCAGACTATAAGTGATGTTATTCTAGATAAAGATGTTGTCATCCTTCTACTTAATACCCCCTTCATCACTATAGCATGTGCAATATGGATCAGGTGTTGAGCCAACTATAAATCATCATTCCACTTGTTGAGTTATCATGAATACCTGAACATAGGAAGAGGGAATTTGATTACTTAAATTTTTTTGAAAGTTCAACTACAAATGAAATGAATTCACCCCCAATACTCCTTGATGAAGATGAAGAATTAGAAGAGGCTATCGAGCTCATTCCAAAAGTCTATTTGGGGACTATAATGGTATAAATTTAGCTTAGTATGGATCCATTTTACATGAACCTATGTATCAATGGCTTGATTTTTCATAATTTCATGTTTGATTCTAGATATTATTGAAATGTGATACCTCTAGGTGTCCTTAATGAGATAGGAGTGAAAATTACATTAGACTTTGCCAAGTGTTATGCCATGGACTCATGAGAGTTTCTAGTTGTTGGACAAGTCATAGGGTTGGCATTACAGTTGGCAATGTATCCAAGAAAGTATTTAAATATGGATGTGGTAGTTGTGGATTGCCTACCTAAGTGGGGGATGTTGTTATCATTAAAATAGGCTACTAGCATGGGTGGAAGTGTATAAATAGACCTATCCTACAACACCATTCCATTCAAGGGTAAGATGGCTAAACTTTATAGAATGCCTAAGATGTTGCATGTAATTGAAGATCTGAAACATGTTCTAAATAAGGTATTATACATGGATGTCTAATTAAGAAACTTTAGTAGAAATATTGATGCTGATGAATAACTTGTTCTTGATGTTGAACCTAATAGTGAAGATGATGTTTTGAAGATGTCATTTGATTGGGCTTGCTCCAATATTGGAAATGGAGTTAGGGATGTATTAAATTATCTAAATGGTAAATGTTTCCATTTTTATTTTCATCTTTCCTTTGAGAGTATAGATAATACTATTGAGTATAAGGCACTCTTCCTTGGTTTATAGATTGTTCATGAACATGGAATTATGAGATTAGTTGTAAAGGGTAGTTCTAAGCTAGTGGTTAAGTATGTTCATAGTGCTTATGCCACTAGAAACAAAATTTTGAAATAATATCAGAATGTAGTATGGGATTTGGTAGAATTTTTCAATGCACTCAAAATTTACTACCACGATAGGAGTTTTAACAAAGAAGATAGCAGACTTGCAGGGTTAGGTACTTAGTTTGATATTGTAAATATGAACCCTCATTGTCAGTATCAAGTGGTGGTGCTTGTTAGGCCTTTAATCCCAGATAATTTTCATAATTTATAGTTTTTTGATGTTGATGAATAGATTAAGAGGTTTCTAAATTTTGAAGAGGAATTCTAAGATCATCCCATAGATTTTGAGTCCATGGTTCATGTTTGTGATGGAAAGGAAACATTGTTTGGGAAGGACATCATTCAGCTAAAAATAAACACTCTCCCTAGGGGATTAGTAAGTTTAGAAGTATATTTTAATGGAGATGATAGAATCAAAAATAAAGACTCATTTATTTCAAAATATGTGACTAATTTTAATTTGTGTTCTCACAAGAATCCATGGAAGGTTTGGCTGGGTACTCACCTTAGTACAGTTCAGAAGAAAGTTTATATGTAATTGCTAGAAAAGTACCAAGAGTATTTAACATGGTCTTATTATAAATTGAAATACTATGGGGAAGACTTGTTTCAACATGCCATCCCATTATAGCCTAATAGTAAGAATTTTAGGCAAAGACAAAAACCTATTGACCCCATCTTATCCACTAATATGTGGGATGCGTTAAAGAAGCTAAGAGACGATGGGATTTTTTAACCCATCATGTATCCATCATGGGTGGTGAAGTTAGTCCCCATATAGAATAAAAATGGTGACATCCACTTGTGTATAGATTTTTGAAATTTTAATAAATATTATTTAAATTACAATTATCCCTTGCCCAATATGGACATGCTCCTACAAAGTGTTAACAGATAAGAGATGCTATCCACAGTAGATAATTTCTAGGGATATAACTAGGTTATGATGAAGGAATATGAGAGACCCAAGATCATATTTACAATACCCTGGGGCACATATGTATATGTGAGGATTGATTTTGGGTTGATGAATGCCAATGTAACATTTTTGTGAGCTATGGATGTTGCATTTGTAGTGGTAATTAACAAGTTTATATCTGTATACCAGGATGATATTACCATATACTCCAAGACTATAAAAGAACATTTGGAACATATAAATAAAGTATTTATTAGATGCAAGGATTTATACATTTCACTTAATCCAAATAAGTGTCACTTTAGAGTCCAAAAATCCAAGTTATTAGGAAATATATTGTCCAAGGATGGTATCATGATGAACCCCAAGATGGTAAAAGCTATTGACAAAGTTCCTATCCCATAGTCAAAGAAGGAAATTTAGTCTTTCTTTGGATAAATTAAATTTTTGATGGGGTTTGTGTCTAATTTTGTAGAGATTAATTTGCCTATCACTACCATGTTGAATAAAGACCAAACCATCAAGTGGGAGGAGAAGCTCATGTAAGCATTCAATGACATCAAAGCAGCTTTAAAATTTTCCCTTGTCTTAGCCATCCCTAATTACATAAAATCATTCTAGATATTCTCTTTTGAATCATATAATAATTTTGTTGTTACCTTGTTGTAGAAGAATAAACATGTTCATGACCACCTTATATCTTTCTTTAAGAAACCTATGCAAGGTGCTGAACTTAATTAATTCATTATGGAAAAACAAGCCTTCACTCTCTTGAAGGCTGTTATAATGTTTAGACCTTATATTCTAAGTTTGAATATTCTCACATACATCCTACGTATAGTGGTGAAGGATATCTTGACTCAAATTGAAGCATCTAACAAGAAATGCAGGTGGGTTAACAAGTTCTAATAGTATGACATGAATATTTAGACCACCAAGTTAATGAGATGGATGGGTGTAGCTATGTTCATGGCTAAGATCAATTTTTAAGATATTGAGGTAAACACTATTGTTTTTAATGTCAATGATTCCTTGAGTCAAATTAGCATGTCTCCATAGTCACCCCAACATTATTTACTACTTGAAAAATATGAATTGTCACCCCTATTTGGCAAAGAACCAAAGGAGAACTCTTAAAATTGTTTCCCAAAAATACCTCCTGGTTGAGAATGCAGTGATATGGAAGAATCCAAATGGGGTTGTCCTAAGATGCATGGTATAATAAAAAAACACTGACCTAATTGAGGATTTTCATAGTGAAATATGTGGTGTCCACTTTTCAACTAATTTTATAGCTCATACAATTCTTAGAGCTTGTTATTGGTGATTGTCACTATTCAAGGATGTTGCTTAGAAAGTTAAAAAATGTGATAAATGTCAACATTTTTCTAAGAGGTTGAAAGCTTCAGGTTCTATTCCCTTACAACCTATGATGATTAAAGGCCCATTCAAAAAATGGGGAATGGATTTCATTAGGTAAATTATTGATTCATTAAGTGTTGGACATAGATGGATGCTAGTTATAACTAACTACTTCATGAAATAAGTTGAAGTAGTCCCTACAAAGAAGGCTACTAGGTAATTATGGAATTTTTGGTAAATCTAATTATTGATAATGCCATGAGTTTCAAAGCTAAGCCTTTATTGGAATTTTGTAAAGAGTATATGATTAAATTAGATTATGCTTACAATTACAACCCTCAAGGGAATGGGCAAGTAGAATCTAATAATAATAACTTAATCAAGATCATTAGATGAACTTTGGAAGTAAACAATAATAAATGTGATGAGCAGCTAATGTTTGCTTTATGGGATGATAGGATCACACCTAGGAGAGAAGGAGGCAAAAGCCATTTTGAGCCTATTTAATGAGCTTAAGTATTTTCCCCTACGAATTTGTAGTTGTCCATTGATCAATTCATGCAACACCTAGAGGAAAAAAATGAGGAAATCAGCCACTATAAAAGCAAAATGAAGTATATTATTGAGTTTAATTAAATTCAAAGACAATCTCATCAAATACACCTCAAACTTAAGGAAAGACTTAAGAGAATATTTGATAGAAAGGTCACTCTTAGAACTTTCTAGGTAGGTGATCTAGTTCTACTTTATGACAATGCACATGAGGAGAAAGAAAAGTAAATTTATGCCTTATGGATGGACCTCTATTGTATTTATTGTTAGATTAGGGAACATGTTTTCTTCCTAAGAAACCTAGATGGTGAAATAATGAAGCTACAAGTTAATAGATGACATATTAAACATTTCATAGACTGAGTTCATACATATGTATAATATTTTATAGTGTATAGATTTTTCCTTCTATTATTTTGTTTGCCCTCTTCTTTGGGCCTTGTTTGTATAGTTCCTTTTTTTTTTTTTATCATGTGTTTATTTTTAGATCCACCTGATCTACTTTTATCAGTCTGCCTTATTTTGTTGAGCTTCTATGGGTGTTTTCTATAATTTTTTTAAGTCTTAACTTTAAGACCCAATGGATTGACACCTAATCTTACGTTTTGGGGTTCTTTGCACACTCACATGTGGTGTACATACCTGAGTGAGAGCTATTTTTAGTGCCTAAAATTACACCAAATTAATTGGGGCCCTTACTAAAATTAATTCTTGGTTACCCAAGTGATTGCCTCCTATCTGCAAATGTCATCCTAAATAAAACCCCATTCTAGCCCTATGAAGACCCTGTATAATAGGCTTTATCATGTTCATAAGAATTAATCAAATTTTTAAGTTTTAGATCATGTGGAGGAGATGGCTTGATACATCACTTTGAAAAGTTTATACTTGGTTAAAAAGGTCCAAGTTATCTTAGAGTGTACATACCATACTACCTTCAATGTATCAGATGCCCCCATTAAAATTTAGGCTTATTAGAATGAAAAATATAGGGAGATATGTATTAAGATAAACTAGTGAAGGAATTTGCAAAATGACACCTAATACAATTTTTGGGAGTTTTTTAGCTTTGCTATTTCTACGCATTTCTATTTTCTAATTTATACTACTATAATTAAATAAGAGGTATCAAAGGGAACCCAAAGATTTAGTTCAAAATTTTTTGGACCCTAAATCACCATAAAAAGGATGCATCATATGACTGAGAACTTAAATGGAATTCATGTGAAGGAGACACATTGCATAACATGAATGCTTGTGTATCTACCTCTTTTTGGTCTTACATATAAAGCATTAATCTTATTAATAGTGTAGCCAATATGATATTCCAAGCTTCTTACACCCATTTAGGCGTAGATATCCCAATGAGTCCTTACATATATTAATGAAACATTTATCTAGGCTTCCCTATTTTTCAAAGAATTTATAGAATGCCCAATATAAAACTTTTTATAATCCTCCAACTCTCCTATGCATGTTAATGGTTTTACATATCTACCTACATATCCCATTACATTACCCAGTTAGAACTCCACAATTCCCCCACACACCAATAAAAATATTTCCATAATACTCAATTCTCCTTCCCCATGATTAATATTTTCTCCCTTTTTTCTATCAGACTCAATCTCTAAAAGTAAAAATCCTGTGTTCACTTCATTGACTCAAAACCCAGTTGAGAACTGAAAGCATTCACTTTTTGTTTGAAAAACTATTTATCACAATAGTCTAATCTGAATATGTTCTACTATTGATGGTATTTAATTTTTTTTTAAAAAAGGTCCCATTATTCTTATCATAATATCTTGTATGCTTAATAGTTCAATGGGTGGAGAGAAAATTTGTGAGTGTGTTGTTTGACTGGTAGTTAGAGTCTCTGTGGTCTATTGAGATTGAGTAATGATCACTATTCCAATAATTATTTAGGATTAAATATAAATTTTCCAATCATAGGAAGATACTTCAACAAAAAGTGAGGATGCAATGTAAATGGACAAACAAAAACACATCCCAAAAGAACTTATGCATGGAGAAAATAGGGAGGTGTGGTAGTTGGTGAAAATATGGATGTTGACCATAGGTTGATTGATGGAAATATTAAAAATGAAACCATAAAGTTCTATTAGGGTTTCAAATGTCTAAATGTAAATTGTTTTTGAGAGGAAAAGTCCCCATGGGAAGTACACAAGAGAAATCACCTAAAAAAAACAAATGTTCAAATGATAATGTGCAAATTGCATGTGTATCTCTATGTCCTATAGGGGTGAACATGGAATAGTGGATGATGGAAAAGGGAGAATGCAATTCAATTTGGAATAATTGCTAAATTTTAGATTATTTTTAAATCTGTAGATCCTATATATTTCAAGGGAAGATTAAAAAAAACATAAAAATTTGAAAAACATGCCAACTAATGGTCCTATAGCAACTTAGGGATGAGGAAAAAAATGTCAATTATAGTTTTATTCTCAAGGTTAATATTTACATGTCTAGAATAGTTTCATGAGATAGGATGAAAACTTAAGAAGCTTTAAGCCATAAATTTTTAAAAGCCAAAGGAGATTGTCAATAGTGCAAAAAATCTAGGAAAATTTATTCATAGGGATCACATTGAGAACTCTATATATGTGTTGGAATGAGATAAAACAAACTATGCAATTATGTATGTAAATTGAAACTAGGCTTAATGTTTGTAAAGGATTTTAAGGAAAAAGTAGATAATGAATGTCATGTCTAAATGATTCTCGATAATCTTCTTGTAGTAGTACCTCAGAAAAGGATTGATGAAACCCCAAATTATTCTTATGAACATGGTTTCCATGTTGGTTTTAATGCCAGCTATGTAGGGAGTATTGAAAAGAAATACTTTATCTACAACCATTTGACCTTTGCAGTAAGGTTTCATAGGAACATGGAAATTGACTCTATGTATTATTGGTTTTGAATTTAAACCTTTCAATTTTAAACATAAATACAAACAACCTTTGGATCTTGAGAATCCACATTTGATTACATACAATGCAAATACTAAGTGCTATGTTTCAAGTTTTGATGCTCCCCAGGAAGTGGAGTAAGGTAATGAGGTCATCTTTAGTTATGATGTTAATTTCAAGAAAAGCCATGTAAAATGGGAATATTGATGGGAGCTATCTTATTTTTGGCCATGATGCAGCCTTAAACCATACAAAAATTTCCAAGTTCTCACCACATGATCTAGAGGCCTATGCAAGTTATAAACAACATAATTTTTTTTACTTTTTAGACTCTCTTCTTGATACATTTACACCATAAATAAAAAATCAAATTATAGTGAAGGGTAGGATGATGAATAAACTATAGGGATTATGATTTTGGGATCCATTAATTCATAAATTAGTTTCATTATGTCAATATAATATGATAGAGCTCATGAATTTTATTCTTGCTCCTGCATCAAATGTTCTCAATGGTTTGTTTGAGTCAAAAATATTTAAGGAAACCTTTGTAATTAATTATTTTATTAGGGAATTAAGAAGTTTAGATACACTAGCAAGTTGATATGTTCTCTTGCATCATGTGATGGGTGAATTAAATGGATACAAGGAAAGAACTTGGCTTCTAGTAAACTTTTCTACCTAGTATTCTGCTGAACTAGGATGGGATGAAGGAAAGTGGAGAGTCAAAAATAGAAAGTATAAAAGAATAGTAGATGAGGATATTAATGTCTGTAGGGGATTTTTTTGGTAGAAATAACTTGAAAAATTCAAGTCTTCAAAATGCATGTTTCAAATTATGGTCAACTCTCCCAAATTTGTTAGTCAAAGCTAGTAGAAAAGGTCAATTCAAGAGGAGATTTAGGAAGATGTTGAGGAGGAATTCAAGTTTGTAATTTTATAATTTTGTATATGTGTAAATTTTAAATTGCACTTAGATATCTAAAACCCACTGGTGAATGCTAGTAAACATGAGATCCTAGTGCAAATGGGAACTTTCAAGGCCAATTATAATTTTGCAATTTTGCAAATTATGGTTGGAGTTTCCATTTCCATGAGGGTCCTAGTGTAAATAGGAAATATCAAGGCCATTTGAATTTTTTAAAATTTAAAAATTACAAATTACAATTATATTACCCATTTCCCTAAGGGAACTTTTGAAGGGAATTATAACTACAAATAACAATTTGTAAATTTTCATATTCCAAAATGTACTTGGAGTTCTCATTTCCCTATGGGAACTTTTCATGGAAACTACAACTATGAATTATAATTTGGAAATTTGGAAATTTTAAAACTATTGTTGAGTTTTGAATTTCCCCAATACAAGTAAAATACCAAAATTGTAAAAGGGACCCAGATTTTCCCAATGTAAAGGAAAAGTGCAAATTTGAAAAAGGGACCAAAAATTCCCCAAAAGGCCAAAAACTGAAAAGTAATGTATTTATTCAATAAAAATTTAAATCTAAATATAAAATGTAAAAAATATAAACTATTGGAAATAAGTTGGATCCAAAAGCAAAAAAAAAACACTATTTAAGATAATCTAGACTTATGTCCCTAAATTAGATTGGAGATAATTTTTGAAAATTAATAGTTTTTGGGTTGTGTCCAAGTTACATGTGAAGAGAATGTTATTAATTTATATCTATCCCTAAAATATTAGATTGGATATATTTTAAAATTATAAAATTTTGAATAATGTAGGTGTATTATTGATATTTGTTTTCTAGTCAGACAATAGATAAGTCCAAATTATATGAAATAGTCCCTAAAAGTTAAAATAACCTAAGATTTGTATTTACAATTATTTTTCTTATTTAGACACCTCCATAGGAAAAATTACTCAAGGTTTCAAAATCAATGTGGGCCACTCTAAATAATATTTCTTAAGCACCCATGGGTATGGAGTGTTCAAATTCGATCATTGCAAAAGTAGGGTTATTTTTTGGCATACATAAGGGGTAGGGAAGTTGTCGAGTAGGTGATAGTTGTACAAATGAGTGTGTTGGTTCCCAGTTCTATAACTATTATTTATGGCCTTGTACATTTGACAAAATGGTAAACAAAGATGTAAAATAATGATGTGTCATTATAGTCAAGAAAGGGTTTGGCATCAAGAATGGACTGAATACAAAAAATGACTAGGACTCATTAATAAAGGGTATGGTCATCTCCATACTAGTTCTATCAATATGTGAACCAAGGTGAGTGGACCTGAGGGATATCTTGCTCACATGGAGTGATTCTATAATTCAACCTTCATGGTGATTTCTGGCACCAAAAAAAAATATGACTAGCACATAACCAAACACATTTAATCCACCTAGGAATGGTTGTAACATGGGATGAATAAATGCTCTAGGTAATATACAAGATATTGAAGATAGATGGCGATGTGCATGAAACCTTAATTCTAATGAATTTTCAAGAATAGGGGGTTGAATAGAATACTACAATGCTAAACTTCAAAGCACAAAATGTACATACATTATAAGCATGTAATATTCATGCATTTACAAGATAAATTATAGTTAATATATCTAAAGGATGTATTATTTTTTGGGTAAGACAAATTATATAGTTGTAAAAAAGAGGTGGTGTGTTGGTGATTTTCAAATAATAGGGTTTATTTCAACATTCATGACATTATTACTTAGAAAATATGTAGAAAAATCAAATGCAAGCTAATGGGAAATACCAAATGATCCCTAGAAACCTAGATCATACACTACAAATAAAATTTCAAATACTTTTCCCTATAGAATCCATATACCCAAGGTGCCCAAAAGAGTTATTTAAAAACATATTTTCAAGTCAAACTATAGAAAGGGTTTATAATCCAGATATATTCTTAAAATGATAACCAATAATGAACATTGAACCAAATGTTTAACAAAGATAACTTGCAAAACATATTACTAAACATCATAAATAAGAAATAACAAAAAACACAAGTATTTTCATTAACTTTGAAAATAAAACTTACATACATTAATTTTATAGAATTCTTCCATGGGGACAAACATGGTGAGTTTTCTCAATGTTGGATTGTGAAAACATATAGAGATGTTATTAGAGTTTGATAATGGTTATAAAATTGTAACCGCCTTAGCAAGGGAGACAATTCATGTAAACAAAAGTTGATCCCAAAATTTGGAAGAGCCTATACTCAGAGAGAAAAATAACTATAAATAACAACAACCTTAGAATATAGGATAAACCCTATATTTATACATTTTTACCACTTTAACAATATAAGATCGTGGTTTGCAATTTATCATATTGTAAAATTTTAAAATAGACCTCTAAGTTCTATCGAGATGCTCCCAGCTAGAAAATATTCCTTGTCACACCTATAACCTTCATCCATTTGCAATAAAAATCATTGTTCTAATTGCCTCTATAATAAACTATGAAGATTTGCAATAATCCTTTGCTATGTTTCACTAAAAAATTATTTGCATGAGCTAGAAGGAGAAAATTCACCCTAAAGACTGAACAAACTCTTTATCTTCTTGTACAACTACCTAGAGATGCCTTTGACCACTCATTAGCACAACTGGAAACTTCTATAAAATTTCCCTTCATCATATGCTCACCAAAGGACAACCCTTCTCTTGAAATGATAGCTTTTGAATACCCCAAATGGATGTCCATTTGAAAAATATTGTTTCAAATTGGTCACCTTGAATTTGCATACCTACAATATTTCTCCCATGAAGTGTTTGAACAATCAAAGTAATGGAAAATGAAAAAAATTATGTTACTTTAACTTTTTGTTTTTTTACCTGCAACATGCCCGTTCACCATTTGTATTTTTTAGATTTTCCTTTTTCAAACTTTTTTTTTTGGGTTATCTCCACATTTTAATGCATAAATGCATTATTTTCACTTTTTGGCCTTTCAAGGAAATTATTTCCCTTTTAAAAATTTGTAATTTTCCTTGTTCTATGGAAATCTAGGTCTCATTTCCAATTTTATAGTTCTTTGTATTAGGGAAATCTAGAACTCAGTAGCAATTTTGCAATTTACAAATTGTAGAATTGTAATTCACAGTTATAGTTCCCATAGAAATTTTCCTTAGGGAAATGGGAACTCCAACTATGATTTATAAAACTACAAAATTTTAAATTATAGTTGGAGTTCCCATTTCCCTTTCAATATTCCTTTAGGGAAATTGGAAGTCTAGCTACAATTTACAATTTGAAAAATTCTAAAATTACAAATTATAGTTAATGTTCTTATTTCCTTGAAAAGTTTCCTTAGGGAAATGGGAATTCCAACTGCAATTTGTAATTTAAAAATATTCAAATTTGTAAAATTTAAAATGGCCTTGAAAGTTCCCATTTGTACTGGGATCCCATGTTGACCGGCATTGACTAAGGGTTTGGAAGATCCAAGTGCAATTTACAATTTACACAAGTGCAAAATTGGTAAAGTGCATTCTCCTATCAAATCTCCCTAAAGCTCCTCTTGAGTTGACTTTTTATCCTCTAGCTTTGACTAGTGGATTTGGGAGAGTTGATTTACAATTAAATTTTGGAGACTTTCATCTTACAAGTTACTTCTCCCATACAAATCACCTAGAGACTTTTGGAAATTCTCTTACAATTTTTGAAACTTATAAATTCTGAGCTTTGATGTAACCATTGTTTCCTTATGAGTGATAGTAGTTCTCTTTGACTTGCATCCCAAGAAATGAAACTACATTTTTTCTCCAACCTTAAACTTTTTACTAGGTTTTACAACCTCAAACTATGGCATGTGTTGAATACGGATTAGATTTTTTAAGTCATTTGAAAGATGTATAATTTCACCATACTCCTCCATTTCATAGACCTTTAATTTCATCATGAAACCAAACTCTACATCTAAATGATTAAAATTTCTTGCTCTAGAATAGATGCCTTAATCATGGATGCATCTATCCCTTCCATTAATATAAATCCCATAACTCATGCCCTAACATTCAAACCCTCGAACAACAATAATATATAGTAGTACAAATCCTTACTTGCAATAGGTCCCTAAAACCAATAAGACCAAACATTGTTATTGGAATTCTTCTTCAATTGAAACCATAAGTGAGCCAAATAATGTATTTGACATCTTAATTTGGTGTGATAAGGTGACATAGTTCTATTCCATAGACATTACTCAAGTTATTTTCGCTCATGCTTTTTTATACTACTCCAATCCAAGAGAAACATTCCTATGAATACACAATTCAATATTTGGATGTATTGTTGATGTTCCTTCTAGATATTCCACCATGACCTTTTATAAATCATCCACTATGATCATATATATTTATAATCTCTAGTAGAACATCATAGTTTATCACGTTACATATACCTTCAATATCCAGCCCTATTGTAGCTATATCTATTGTAACTAACATGGGGGATATACCATTTATGAAATAAGTAAGAAACCAAATCTCTTAACCACCTCTTTCATAAATTACTCACTCTCACTATAATTTTATTCATGGTAATAAACAATCTGTAATATAAAAGTCCAAATCTCATTGCATAGATAATTTTTTTGATCCAAGAAAACATAATCCCAAATGTTGTAATTTTAGTAACTTTGCATCTAATGGGGGAGCCTTAGGTGCATGTCAAACTACTCTTCTCCATACCAAAAACCATGGTTTTTTGAAGAAAACATGTCTGTAAAAGCATCAAAGGCACACCAATACACTACAATCATTTATTTTCATTATACCTTGATGTATAAAAATGACACCTAGTCAATACTATGTTGTAGGTAGGAGTTTTCAAACCTATCCCTTTCCAACTACCTTGCCTCTATCTTTTATTGTGGGATCTAGAGTCTCATATGAAATTTGTAATATTACATTATTTAAAATTCTATTTCATTCTCCCTTTTCAACCAACCTCATCACTCTTAATCCTTCTACGAGATCTGAAAGTGTAGAATAAAATAACAATTTAGTACTTTGTATTTCAACATGTGTCTCCCTCAGGGGGTCTAGTGGTATAATTTATAATCAGGATATATGTCAAACCTATAGTCAACACTGAGCTCTATAGGGTCATCACCCTTTAAAAATAATTTACATCTCACCCATAGAAATCATAAAAGAACTATGTGGTGCCATTTACAATTTAGACTTTGGTCAAACTGCTATCAATGGGTAAATGTTTTTCCAAGTTCTCCTTGTAACCATGTATCTCCTCTCTCCTTGTCAAGATGAAATGTTTCTTTATTTCATTTGTCCCTTCCATGTGGAAAGCTTCTTATAGAATGGCTATTGAGTATTTAAATAATTTAAAATGTGGCCTTAGTATTTAACTACTACATTATTTACTCAATAATAGTGCAAAATCTTGATGTGAATCTGAGCACCAATAGATTAGTATAAGGCATTTTCAGCGAGTTTCACAAGAATAAAAATATATTGTTTGGATCCAAAGGTGAATATTCTATTTCAAGATCAGCTAAAATTCATTTAAAACCAAAGAGAGGAAAGGGTTGTTGTAAATTTTCATCATTACTTATAGAGAAAATTACAACAATGATTTTAAATTCAAAGGGACAAATATTTTATGCATGTCAAAGAGCATTTTCCAACTAGGATCATTTAGGTATAACTTTGAGTGTAGACTAAAATTTTATAATATTGTAAATTGTAACCCACATTCCTAGATTGTAGAAAGTGATAAAAAATTTATAAATAGAGGAGTTGTTATCTATTCTAAGGTTATTGTTTGTCTTTGTTTATTTTAATTCTATGCTCTTTCAAGAATAAATGAGATCCATTGTTGTGTGCACACATTATCTCCCTTGCTAAGGTGGTTGTAGCTATACATCCATTATCAAGATTTTAGAACATTTTTAATTTACCTCCCTTTCCAATAAGGGAAAAACTCATTTTGATTTTCCCCATGGCAACATTCTATAAAATTGGTGTACGTAAGGTTCATTTTTAAATTTAATGAAAATACTTGTTGTTTCTACTCTTTCCTATTGATTAAATACAATAATATGTTCTACAAATGTCTTTGATTAGATATCTTGTTTTATTCTCATTAATAACTATCAACTTGGGCTTTGATCTAGGTTATAAACCCCTTTCTACATTGTGTTTGGAAATATGTTGTTGAATAACTTTTTGGGGCACCTTGGGTTTATGAATTCATTAGGAAAATGTATTTGAGATTCTAAGTGGAGTGTATGTTCTAGTTTCTCAAGAATTATTTGGGTATTTACATTTCATTGGCATCAATAAATGTAAACCACTCATGGTATGTGTATATAACACATATACAATTATTTACTAAAAATATTAAAATATAACATATGAGCATATTATCTATAGTTTAAAAAAATACATAACCCTGATTTGTATGCCAAAATCAAGTGCAGGAATAAATTAAAGGACACAAAACTAATCATGATAGAAAAAACTAATACAAGAAGCAAAATTAAATAAAGTTAAATATCCAGTAATAAATAACAAAGTTGTTCTTTCCTATGGATTAAGGAATGTGTGATACATTCTCTTCATACGCTACTTATTTTTTGATATATTCACTCTCAACATAATATCATTGCTTTATAATATAAAAATAGATTTTAAAATTATACAACTTTTATTTCTCTCACATGAATCTTTTATTATTTTTAACACATACACAATTATTTCATCTTTTATTACAAATAATTCAAATCCCTATGCTTTTTTTGATACTCAAATAAATGAAAACAAGTGTCTCATCCTAAGACACTTAGATGAAGGGCCTTAATAATTTCAGTCATGCTACCTAATACTAATATTATCCTCTATCATTAGATCTTTCTTGTCCTCTAACTAGTCTTGTCCTATTTTCTGGACACCCCTCTCCTTACCTTATCTCGACCCATTTTCCAGATCTCCCATTTCCTATACATATTCTCAACTCATTTCTAGACATCCCATTTCCTCTACCTAGTCTTAGCCCAATTTTTGTACATCTTATGTCTTCTAACTAGTCTTAATGCATTTTATAGACACCGCATACCCTATAATTTAACTTCTACCATTGGTTTCTCATGTCAGATCTTCTAAAACTACTACCTACAAATGCATGTATAATTTTACAAAACAATAAATACTTATATTATTTATTTGGATACCTTCAAATATATCTAGATACATTTAGTGAGTTCAAACATTACTATAATACTTAGGATGTATATTACAATTTATCACAACCCCATCCAGATGTGCAATAACTCCCATCACCAAATGGTTCTTTAATTTTGTTATGTGCCTTTGATCAAATGAAATTTATTTTAAATAAAGTTTAATTTCAATTCCCATTCCCATTCCTAGAGCTAAAGGTGTTGGAACTATATTTCTCCTCAACCCCCTGTCATTCCCTAATGTCTCACATTTTTGGCTCAATTCAAACCTAATGCTTCTAATGGATATAAAGAAAGACAATACCCTTTGGACCATATATTATATGTCCACTAAATAATATAAAATAAACCTTTATATAATAGAAACTAACATGATTTATTATTGTTGTTTGTGTTATGTCAATGTGAAATAAATTCTTGTGTTGCCTGTAAATGTTACATTCTCCACAACATGATGTATGAAACCGATCTCATTTGATAATAAGTTTTTTTGGATGAGAAATAAGTCAATAAAGCTATCATAAATAATTATGAAACTTTATTTATGCCACCTATATAATAACATTTCCACTTGAAACACCATCCTATCAACTTTGACTTTATCATGTTGCCACATCTGAGAATAAATATAACACATCTCTAAAATTTTCCATAGTAAAATTAATTTACTCCACAAATTTTTACAATAGATAAAATAATTCATCTAGATTAAAATAGAAAACACCAATAAAATCCATTCAATATAAAATATTATCATTTCGTGCATTCATCCTTCTTTCCCAATTTTAGCCATTGAACAACTCTTTTCAACATATAATACTCTCTTTTGTGTAGATAATATACAAGCTTGGTAATATTACTCACATCTTCAAAAAATACCATGAGACATTTAAATCTCAGTTTATCTCCATGATGACACATGTTAAATCCACAATGCAACCATTGTAGATGTCCAACACCCACAACTAGTAACCATATATATTATAAACTTTTCCATGAGATTGTAATTCTATATGAAGCTCAACTACAAAGTACAAAATCATCTCTCCATATGAATAAACTAATACCATGATGAATTGAATAAAAATTGTATTTCATACACATCTATGATTGAACCACATATTCCACAAACCCTGATTATTTTATGCACACTATAACATTTTATACCTTATCTTACCTTGCAACAACAACATTAATAATTTTATTTAATAATAAAAAGTTAATGTAACCCATATTTCCATGCTAAAATTAAGTGTGATAATTTAAAAAAAATAAAAAAATCTAATGCCAAAAGCAAAATAAACTAAAATTAGATCTCCATTAATAAATAACCAAGATGTTCATTCCCTAGCTGAGAGGCCATGTGATATATTATCTTCATGCACTAATTATTAATTTCTTGCTCTTCTCATCAGAGTTTCATTTCATTATAAGTGAAAAATGAATTTTTAACATATACAACTTTTACTCTTCTCACATGACTCTTTGACTTCTTTTTGACACATAAAATTATTTCCTCTTTTATTAGAAATAATGTAAATAGTTATACCTATTCTAATAAAGTAATTTAAGTTTTTTTTTTTGGGATAAAAATAGGGTATATTTTATGATTTGATCATAATAAATAGTAACTATACATTTTTTTAAAATCAAGTTGAAACTACCTAGATATCACCAAAAAAATCCTAGTGAGGAGCTAAGGTTTTGACAATGTTTGACAATATGTGGCTTCACCAAAATATTTACCCTAAAATTAAATGGTGTTAGTAAAAAAACTAGGAATAAACTATATAAAGTGATATACAAAATTATATAATAAAAATAATAATGAAAGTACACTACATTTAATTTTAATAATATAAATATATAAATAAATTTAAAGGTATTGGTTGTTGAATGGACAGACAATGTAGTAATTTATAAATGATCTAATAAATCAAAAGATTATGTCACCATCAAAATGAGATTATTATCAAATATATGGATAACATCACACTAGGAGAATAAGGAAATAATCTGGCTATGTTTGCTTCTACTACATTGTCATGATTGATTTTATGAAACAATTTATAATTGGAGATCATGCATACTTATTTAAGGGTTTTTAATTATTTTTAGGGGTCGAAAAAAGAAATGGAATACATATAAAAATAATGCAGTAGTCCTTAATAATCACACAAAATATATCAAATTAAAAATGTTTAAAAATTTTGGGATGTGGGATGGTCAAATAATCCTCAAAAAATCCATTTTTGATTGAGTGTTGCCTAAATATCCCAAAGGGCCTCAAGCTAATGTAGTTTTCCCTTTTGGGGAAAGTAATAAAAATGTGATAAATGTAACTCTAAATTTTTAAAATAGATTCCATTTACCTAAAATAAAACACTATTAAACTTGGACAAATAATGTAAGAGCATAAAAATAATGAAAATTGAAACTAATAATTCTCTTTTGTTTAGATAAAATGCTTTTGAAATCAAATTGGCAGATGATTGTTAAGTGGCCTTGATGTGATATTATAGAGTAATATTTTTAATATTTTCATGAGCCAACCTTATGGAAATAATAATTTATCCATTAATAAACATCTTTATTTTAAAATGTGTCCATTGGAGATAGTAGGATAAGGGAGCACTATAGGACATGGTTGTAGTGTTGTCTTATCCACCTAGTGTAGTATTGTCCTAGAATGTTATAACATTCTACATATTGATATCAATGGTTTGTGAGAATAATAAGGATGAATAGGAATGAAATAGTGATGTATTCATGCTATTCTATCACCTTTTTTTATTAAAATTAAGGATTATGTAATGAGATTGGTTAATGTGATGGTGAAAAAACCAAGTTAAGGATGTCAAGAATAAATATTGTCATGAATTTATTATTTAAATTTACGTGTTTAAATTTTTGTTGGAAGAAATGTTTCCCCATTATTTCCTTCAAACAATAGTGTGTGGTATATCATCCCTTATTCATCTCAATTTATGTAGTTAGTTGGCATGTAACTCTCTAGACAACCTCAAAATAGGAGAAAGATATATTTATTAATGCAAAATCTCATTACAGAAATATGGAGAGTAGACATACTAGGCCAATTTGGATTGAAAATTTTATTGAGTGTAATATAATATCAATATAAGAAATCCAAAAGTATATACTTTTAAATATTTGTAATAGTTTCATAGACATTACCAATAGTATGTTAGATCCTCAAAAAACATACCAAGGATAAATATATATGTAAAATGTGTAATCCTTTTGGTATTATAAGGAAAATGTCAAAAAAAAAGGTCTTTCAATTTATAAATAAGAGTATCTCAAACCTTATATAAATGTAAAAAAGATGAAAGCCATGAATGGCTAATTTTTGTTAATTGAATAATTGGATAAGAGTAAGGGCATGGGTATGTCCACCTCCATCTTCTTCCATTTACAAAAACTAGAGAAAATTAAACAAAAATCAAAAAAGGAAAAAAAATGAAAAATTTTCTAGTTTTTTACAAAGACAAAGTGAGAGACAAATGAGCATACTTATCCTCTAATAAATTTTATTAAGTTTTTTTTTTTTATAAATTTAAAGGTTTATATACATTTTATTTATATATTGTCTAGTATATGATTATAAGTTGACATACTTTTATTCTTAATTTTATTATTGTAAACTATATTATTTATGTGTAGTGATTTTAATCAGTAAAATTAGGCAAGTGAATTACAACTTATAATCTTATAAATAATTGAGTTTCATTTTAAAATTTAAGCATTATCTTTGAGTTTATTAATTAATATTTGCAAATTACAGTAATCCATATAATTATCCATTTTTAATCCTGATATTTAAATTAATATTCTAGTAGGAAATAACACCTTAGGGTGCTAATATTAATATCTTGTTGGAGGATTCTTAAACCATTACATAGGTGCGATAATTATGTAATTATATATAATTTATATGAATTAATTTTGTTATTATGATAAAAGGTATTTCCATCAACAATATTATGTGGTAAGTCCGACACATGGATCTCATAATGTGTAGTTAATTTTTGTAATATTTTATTTATTATCCATTTTCAGAGGAATTATTTACATTTTATAATATGTTTTATACTTTTTATAATAGGCATTATATTTTTTAATCATAAAATAGTTACAACACTATGAGTTTCAAGATGTATGCCTTTATTTTTTATTTGGTTTAACCATGTTTCTAATCTCTACTTGAATCAATTCATAATGAAACATGAAATAATTTAGGTTATCTTCATTTGTTATGGATAATATTCATCAGCTAAAAAAATATTTTGGGACCATATTGATGAGATTATACAAATAGATATTATAGATATAATTGATTTAGGAATTTTGAAACCAAATCCTTGTGAATTCCTCATAGATATAGGATCATATATTCTTAAAGTGATTAAAAATTACATTAAATTCATACAAGCTAGATTAGAAATTATTAGATATGAATGTAATGATCATTTTATGTAACTACCCCCCTAGAGGGGCTTTAAATAGATTTAGTTAATGTGGGGTGCCCCTTAGTGGTAGAAATACTAGCCCCAAATTCGATGACTATATCCTTCACAATATCTTGTGCACAACTAATGAAGCATTAAGGACAAGGGAACTATTATTATATACAGAAGAATACAACTAATCATATAAAATAATTTATACAAGGGGATTCTAGTAGATTATATTTAACTGCTAGATCCTCCACTTTATTTGTACTTCCATTGTGAATTTTTTTTTTTGGAGTACATAATTAGGAAATAGAGCGATCATAAAGGTTGATTATGATTTTACGGTACATAAAACCATAGCTAGAGCAATAAATGGGTAGTGCCACTAAATCTTACACTATTCTTATAGTTTTATGAGGTGGATGTCTTATCTATGGAGAATATCATTGGGATAGAGAGTTATCACCAATGATCATATGGGTAACAAAAAAGGGAGCATAATACTAAAATTAGACATAGTGTGATGTAGTCCATGACAATAACTTATAATTCCTCATCTTGGTCATGTTTGAATTTTCAATTTTACATTGTGGTCTTCTTCCCATCCCTTGACCAAGAAAACCTTTGTATACCTTTAGGGTGATCCAAGAATGTGATTCTACCCTTTGGGGTAGTGATCATTGTTAGTATATGACTTGAAAGATTGATACTTTCTTTAATAGAATGTAAAGTGGATTTGTTGTGTAAATAAGGGTTATATCCCTATAGGTATGGTTATTATTTTATCTTGTGAATAATTTTTTATATCAATAACATTTAGCTTATGATCAAGACACTTTTATAGAAGTTAGATAGGAATTTAGTACCTTTAAATCATGCATATAAATAAATACATGTTATAATATACCTTGATAAGTAAACTTAGCTATGGTGATCATATAAATATGTTATTAACAAAATTATCATGGGTTTAAAATTGTCATGAAATTGTCATGTTATTTAATGAACATCAATTTTATTTAAGGGAATATGTTTGTCAATGTTGCATCTAGATATCTAGTAGGATTACTATTTATTTATAGCCTTGTGACAAAGACATCTCATTATAATTTGTATTATAAAATAACCCATTAATATTAATCTTGAAAAAATTATAGATAACCTTCAACTTTGACAATAGTGGCACCTTATTTGTTTGTGATCATGATGAATTTATTTTTTTTTTTAAGAGGATTTTATCTAATCTTGTGAACCTCATACTTAAAACTTAGTTTTTGATAACTTATATTCTATAAGATACATTTTTTTAAGAAAGTTATTAAATTTACTAGCTCATTTAATCCCATATTTATGTTTATATTTAATAATGCCTTAGTTTATTTAATTTAATCTACCTATGGAACCTTGTTCTGATATATGCATGAAAATATCTACCAATTTTTAATGAACATTGTCAATCACCAAATATTTGGATGATTTTCCCAATTAATAATTATTTTTCATTAAATTTTAATGTTGTCATGATTTTATAGATTAAATATCACCCCATTTTTTTGTATTTGTAATGAAATATTGAGTTTTAGCATGGAATAATTTATAGGGAATTAATTTTTTAGTTTTCATTGCATAATATTTTATAAAATTTGAACTTAGCCACTAGGGTTTTTTAAATTATGTAGCTTTATTATGAGATTTATAATGTAAATTTAGATAGATAACACCCTAAAATAGAGAATCATGTGCTCAAGGGATTATTAAAATGTAAGGCATGTTTTTTAATTTGGGTTTTATTGTGAAATTTTCTAACTAATAATTTAGTATGTGACATTATTTTCTCTTTTTAAACCTTATTTTATATTTGGGCCTAGTCATTCCATTTTTTTTAATATTAATTATTCTATGGAAGCTTCCCAGTCCATGTTATGAAGACAAACCATTGTTCCTTAGGTGAAAATCTACAATTTCCCCGGTTATATTGAAATTCATATTTTCTTGATTTTTTAATGCCTAGTTTAGTTCATCTAAGTATCCTTTAGGACCTTTCAATTGTATATCACTAATATTAGTAAAATAAGGTGTAGTTTATAAATGTTATCTAGTGTAACATTACTTTATTTTGTTCTTGTTATATAAGTTATGTTATTAATATAAATTTTGAAGCGGGATTTTATTGAGTGTTGCTCCATATATTTGTGTCTAACTAACTAAATTAATCTACACCATAGTTAAAACAATTGGAACTAATTTATAACCTATATATTTTATATAGGATAATATATTACTTTCCAATACTCCAATTTAGTTTCAATGGGTTAATAATTTTCATGAGAATCTCATTTTGATTTGAGAATTAGAGAGTATAAATAAATGTAATCTTAAATGTTTTTTATGATATAAGTTTAGTTATTGGTATCCTTTATGGATTGTTCCACTCCTAGTTTTGAGTATTTCCACTCAAAGAGCCACACTTCTAGGCCATATTCATTTATAGTGTGTCATATCTTTCTCTCTAGTAGTGTTACACACATCCATCATGGGAATTATAAAAATAATTATTGTGATATGTATGGAATATTACACTTAAACTATTCATTTCACTTTTATATGTAGTGATATTGTGTTTATTGATCACACTTTAACTTATCTAATTTATTTCTTCATGATTTTATAAGCATAGGATGAATCAAAAGCTTATATATTTTTATTATTAGTCTAGTTAATACATGGATATCATCTAATAGTATCGGTTGATTTTGATGATTTCAGTCCATGCAAAAAAATGGTCTAATTTTAAATTTAAATCTTTATTATGGTTCAGACCATAAATTTTTCATTTCATTGACATGAGAAAGTACCTAAATATTTTTCTATAAAAAAATAGGTACAATCCTATCACCCATTTGTAAAAAACTTATCATGCATTTTCAAACACTTACACATTCAATAAGACCACAATATTGTTTTCAAATATATAATAAATAACTAAGATCATGTCCCTACTAAGTCTTAAACACTCAATAACCAAGCCAAAGTTTTCAGTTCCCAAGTATGAAAAATTAGGTAACTCATTTCATACATTGAATAAGCACAATTTAAAATTTTCACTTAGTGGGGAAAACTAAATGTGGCCTAGTTATATCATTACAAGTGTGCCTATGGTTTTAAGTGACATATACATATATTTATGAGTTTCATGCATAATAGAACATTATTATCTCAAACATATTTTAAGGATAAATAGTTTCACCTTGTATCAAAATAGAGAGGAAAAATCTATAGAGATATAACCATTAGATAGGGAATATATCATAGAAAACTACAAACCTGGGGCTAGTGATACCATATAGGTGTGTGCTAAGGTTCAAATACTAATCCAACCAAACTAGCTTATAGTTTCCATCCTTCATCCTACTTTCATATAGTATTAGTCTTTCATACAGTAGTTAACCACCATGAATATTGTCCTTGTATCATAACCTTCTATATTTAGTAAGCTAGAGTGCCAAATAAATTGTAATATTTTAAATTTAAATATTTATATATCTTTAAATATTTTTATTTAAATTAATTTCTTATATTTATATATAATTAGTGGTTAATTAATCACACTAATCCTAATAACATTAAAAAATATTGCTAAACTTAGATATGGTATCAAACATACCCAAATCCTACGTTGTCCTTTATTTTTAATTCAATTCTAGGGTTTCATATTTTTTATGATAAATATTATTATTTTTATCTCCAATTTTCAATAATCAAACAAATTAAAATGGATAGAATTTATTTACATTATTTCTATTTTTATATCAAGATATGATTATAATTATTACATGCTTCTTTTCTTTGATACACAAAATATGTAACACAATTTTAATTCATTGGATCCAATATATGTAAAATATTAATGCTAAAATAATTCATATACAATATAAAGCATATTTTAAACTAGTATTATTTTAATATTCAATCCATGTTGCTTCTTGTGACCACTAGGAGCCAAAGGGAATGTATGGATCCTTTTGTTCCTCCTCCCCCTAAACCTAAAAATTATCACATCTACCATCCCACTCACATTACTTACTCATGTATGATATTTTATTTTTTGGTTCATGTTATCACTATTATAAGAGGTAAGTCTCCCCACCATCTATGGTAGAATATAAGTAGCCAACATATTCCTCCTCAACCATCTTCACCTCCTAAAACGAAAACTAATACACCCAAATAGTATGATATAATTGATGAACTAAGTAATACCCATGCTAAGATATTTATCATTGAATTATTAATGAAATATATAATTTATAAGGAAATATTATATGTGTCATTACATGGAACCATCAATCCTAATAAAACATAAGTGACATCATTACTTTTGTCATGAACACATTTAAGGATACCAATAAATTTATTTCCTTTGATAGGGAAGAATTACCTCCACAACACATAGTATACTAAAAATTCTTATTATTTATTAAAGTTTAGATATAAAATAAATATGTCAATTACATGCTGATAGATAATGTCACATGAATGAATATATAAAACATAACTTTTTTACAATAAATTTTAGTCAATATGAATAATATCAACAAAATAAACCAAGACATAAGGGTATTTGATAGTATTACATGATGGATACTTGGGTTATCTCATTAAATGTTGAAGTACGACCTAAGATAGTGTCTAATATATTTGAGGTATGCCTAATCCTCTAAATTATAATTTATTTTTTTTGTATTTTTATGTAAATACCATGGAATTAGTACCATATATAAATTATACTGATGTTGAATTTCATTCATGTTGTATATGTGGAAACATTTCTCGTAGATAAAAATTTCATAATCTATTATTAAGATCTAATCATATTTTGTATATTATTATATATTACCACCATCACCACCCATCCCTTTATATTAAATACATACATATGAGGTGGATGAGTCAAGTCAAGTAAATGACATGGAACCAAATATACACATTAATGAATATAAAAATATAACACCACAAGCTATTGTAGAGAACTGAGATATATTTCCATATCTTCCTATTTTAGTTAGTTAAGAAGATCCTAATCGTAGAGTCATCAATTTATATGATAATGATGAGAGAGATATGAAATGAATTACAAATTATCATGTACATAATATAAATTTCACTCCTATTCTTTTATATCATGACATATCTCGTGATATGTTTATAACTATTGGTATGGGAGAGTAACAATATAATTTATATGCCAATAAGAAAGATAATTCAAATATACCTACACAATCATGAACTTCATTAGACAAATGAATGCTTCTAGTTAGGATAATAAAATTAATAAATATATCATTAAAATTTTAAATTTTATCATACACCAGGATTATCATATCACACAAACACCCTTAAGTAAATCCTTTTAGGTTAAGTTATCACTTGGGATCAAGAACAAGTATATATTTCAAATTATAGTATTTTTGTTGGGTAAACTAAAGTGATCAATGTTAAATTTTCATAGATAACAAATGCCACTAAAAACTATTATCACAATTAAATAGTCACTTTATCATTTTAGCAACTACTAGACATAGATATATGACACACTTATCATATGAAGAGGGAGAGTTAAATTGTGATTATCATAGAATAATTGGGATTATTATATAAATCTGTATTTACCTATAGCTTAAAAATTAAAATAATATAAGAATGAATGAGTTTTAAAAGCTAATAAACCACTATAATAAAAATACCCATAAAGTCAAAAATTACCTCATATACATCAAGATTATAAAATATTTCACAATAATTTTTGACAAGAGATAATCACAAGAAGTTTATTTATTGAGGGGCCATATCATAATCACGTACACATTGATGAGATTGAATACCCAAGAGCATGCAATCTAACATTATTATAAGAGTTATGATATAACATTGATAAATTATCACACATGTTATCTTATTTAGGATCAACTAGAAAAATCACCTTAACAATCAGTTCTATATAAATAATCATAAACACATGCATATGAGTAATAAACCTCATGAGTTATTAGAACATTAAAATAGGTTGAAAATGATTATAATGTAATAAAGCATCAATTGTAAAAAAAATTGGAGCATCACCTTCTCATATAAATATAAAACAGTTAGAGTGACATTTGATGCTAGTGATGATGAACAAGAGGCATGATCTAAAAATAGAGCTCAAAGTAAAATATAGGATCTATCATTAGAAAGAAAAGGTCATGAATTTACACAA
>JARHVA010008957.1:172500-175000 GCA_037957365.1 Torreya grandis | reverse complement strand
TACTCAATAGAAAGGTTTCCACAAGTTTTAAACTAAGGATATGTTAGAGGTGATGGATATTTTTCAATGGTATTTTGACTTCCAAAAGTGTTGAATCTAGCAAAATAAGTGTCAAATGAATTTCCCCAAAGCTATTACATGTTCAATTGAAATATTTTAAGTGATCCATAGTGATCTGTTTGGACTAGTGAACATTCCATCATTAAAAAAATATATCTTATGTATGAATTAAAAAAATTATTACTCTTGAAATACCTAGATATACTTAATCATGAATAAATAATAAGTTATCAATAAATTCAAGGAGTTCGATGCCCTTATGGAGAACCAAATGAAAAATAAGATGAATGTAATGTGCATGGACAATAGATATGATTATTTCTCTATATATTTTTACAAATTATACATGAAGATAACTATTTAAAGATAGAAGATGATTATAAACATACCACAATAGAAGGGACTCACTGAGTGGATGAATAAAAAATCAATGGATAAGGCCAAAAGTATGTTGAGTGGGGCACATTTGAATCAAGAAGTGTAGAATAAATAAGTGGATACCTCATTTTATTTATTTAATGAATCCCCATTCTCAGTGATAGTAAACAAGACTCCAGATAAAGTGTGGACTAGTAAGAATCCATACTTGAAACATAGACACACACACACACACACACACACACACACACACACACACACACACACACACACACACACACACACACACACACACACACACACACACACACACACACACACATATACACACATATAAATATACATATACATATACATATACATATACATATACACACACACACACACACACACACACAGATATATATATATATATATATATATATATATATATATATATATATATATATATATATATATATATATATATATATATATATATATATATATATATATATATATATATATATATATATATATATATATATATATATATATATATATATATATATAAAATACATATATATATATATATATATATATATATATATATATATATATATATATATATATATATATATATATATATATATATACATTATACATACATATATATAAAATACATATATATATATATATATATATATATATATATATATATATATATATATATACATTATACATACATATATATATATATATATATTTCATTGAAATCCTAAATATCATATCCCAAAGGAAAAAAAAATGAAGTTTGAATCTAAATTTTAAAATTTCACATTCATTATATATAGTTGTGGAATCATATCATATAGGTTATGAAATAATGAGAGGAATGTACTCAAAATCCATTATTTAGTATTCTAGGAGGTGCACAATGTTCTTATGCAGTAGAGATACAAATACGTAGTTGAAGAAATAAATAGAAAATATGTCGCCTGACATAGAATATGAATATTTTATGTTTGATTATAGTATGATAGATAAATATTCACAATATTTAGAATAATATGAGGATATTTCTACTCTTAACATATGAATATCAGAATGGGTGTGTAGAATATATGAAAGGTATAACATGATGGACATAATTCTATATAACTATTATCAGTGGCCAATAGTAATAAATCCAAGGTGCTAAGGAATATTTTTGGTGTATACAATTAAATCATTGTAAGAAGGATATGAAGGAAGAAATGGAGAGTCTTTAAAATAATGAGAATTATGATTTGGTATAACATGATGGACATAATTCTATATAACTATTATCAGTGGCCAATAGTAATAAATCCAAGGTGCTAAGGAATATTTTTGGTGTATACAGTTAAATCATTGTAAGAAGGATATGAAGGAAGAAATGGAGAGTCTTTAAAATAATGAGAATTATGATTTGGTGAATCTACTTACTAGATGAAAACATATATTTTGAAAGTGGGTTATAAAAAGGAAGAGAAATGCATAATGAAATATGGAAAATATAATAGTGGAAAAATTATTATCTCTATTAGATAAAATAGAATTTAGTGATCAATTTTATCTATTTATAAATGTGACTTCAATCAGGGTTATTATACACATTATTATGATATTCGTAGTGGAAAAAGATTATCTTTATTGGATCGATATGAATTTGATGGGAGATTTCATCTAATTTTAAATGTGACTTTACTCATATTTATTTCACACATTATTATGGTATTTGTATTTAGGTATAATAAATATATGTCAAGGGAGCATTACTACATGGGGATCTAAAAAAATAAATCTACATGTCATATCCCATGGGATTCAAGGTGAAGGAGAGAGAATACATAGTTTACAGAATCAAAAAGTCCTTGTATGGCTTGAATTAATCACTTATAATGTCAAATCATAAGTTAGATAGTTGTGTGGTTGGATTTGTACACGTGCACAAAAATTTTGATGCTTATGTTTACTATATGGAAGAGGGTGATAATTTTGTCATTTTAGTCCTTGTTTCACCCTTTTTATAAATAATTATGGGGTTAATAACCTAATAAAA
>JARHVA010008957.1:150000-167500 GCA_037957365.1 Torreya grandis | reverse complement strand
AAAATAGGGTTCTAGGTATACAAAATGAGAAATTTAAATATCTTTCCCTTAAGATACAAAATCAATATGAAAACACTTATAATTTTTTTTAAAAAAAATCGTTCTAATGAATCAATTGGGTTTGTAGGCCTATTGACTGAGAAATATAAATATCTCTCCGTTAAGATGCCAAATATATATGAAACAAATTATAAAATTTTAAAAAATCATCACACACAATTCTTAAAAGATTAATTAATTGTAAAGGGTTAGTTTTCAATAAACAATAACTTTTGTCTTCAAAATCCTATCATCCCTATTCATATGCCAAGAGATATAAATAAAGGATAATTTTCGTTTTGTGATTTTTTAAAAAAAAATTAAAATTTTAAAATTTCTATACCATATTAATAACTATTTATAATTAAATTACATACATTGATCAATCATAAAACACAAAGAAAACTACTTTTTCTTGGTTGTTATGTCACTTTTTTTGGACTACCCTCAGGCAGTGACCTAATAATAACTATAAATTTAAGTTTTAAGATTGGTTTTGTAATATTTATGGTTTTATAATAATATTCACACCCATGTAATACTCTACCAGACATTTCTTAAATTTTAAAACCTTCAAAACATGCTATAAGCAAACTTTTCTTGACTATAAAAGACTTTTTTCTTGACTGCAAAAACCTATAGATGTTCTCAAGCTAAAAATATGAAAGAAAGTTGTTTAAAATAAAAAATAAAAAGATGATCACATACATATTATATGATATTTAATATTAAAAAATAAACTTAAATTAAGTAATTTTTCTATTATTTGATGCAAACTAGTTAGTTAGTCCTATTACAACCCTGTTTTCCTAAACTTTTCTTCTTTTCTTTAGAATATTGTCAAATATTGGACTGTTTGCCTCTTTCTCATATCTCCATTTTTATCACATATAATTATATATATTTTCACTCTTCCTTCTCCCTTATTCATTATAAAATCTCCTAGACTCTCTCCAACTTCTACCTAACTAAGTAAACCCAACTTAAGATTTTTCTTTGATTGAGTTTGACATAGCTACATATGATTTAAAACATTAAAACTATTTTTAAACATTTATAATACCTTAGTTTATCCATAAGTTAATTATCAAAACCTTTTTATTCACTAGGAGATGACAAATATCCTTTACAAATTAATTTGTTTAAATAGGTAGTTTTGGCCAAAAAAATGGAAAACAAGCTGAGATTGACAATGTTTAGAAATTTAGTGATTATCAAACCTCCCTAATGAATAAAAAATTATTTATAAACATAATATATTCTATAAATAAAATAAAATAATAAAAATGAGTCTTTTAAGCCCATGGTTCTGCATCATGCTCTTTGAGTATACAAATATTCACAAGCTCTTACTCATGAAGTCTTCAATGTTGTTACCATTCATCCTTCATAATGATATATGATGTAGGGGAATAATTAATAAATCCCACATATGGTTTATAATGTGTCATAAGTTTGTGCAAATTTGAATATGAATTTGAATTAGTTTTCCTACCAAAAGGGATTATCAAATTTTCATATGTATTAGTTGGTCTAAGAGGGTGTTGTGATATGTAATTGATAAATAAATTTGTAATAGATATTGATGGTCTCATTAAGTTCCTTTAATATGGATATGAATATATATGTCAAGCTAACTGTGAGTTGGAAGTCCACCACCCTACATTGGAGTAGGAGGTTGTTATAAGATCTTGATCAAGAAATAGTTATGAATCATGTTGTAAGAGTTTTTGATCATATATAGGAGTTATATAGGTGTGTAGAGTAATTAATTGGAGGATTAACCACTCATAATAATATAGTATGATAAATAATGGAGATGTAAACAAAGAAACTTGTTGAATTCAAGAATGTTGGTGATTTTAGAATACTATGTGCATTGAATTGCATGAGTGAACAAAATATATGTGTGTTTAGAAAAATTAAATGGTGAGTGAATTTATTTCATTATTTTTGATCTTTTTTTATCCTATGATATTATAGATTTGATATAGGGAATGCAAATTAGTTTTATATTAGGCCATTATTAAGGAGACTGTCAAGACTGTCAAATAGAAAATGTATCCCATTATTGTTTTCAAGTTTTAATATAAGTTTTAGATGTTTTTATCACTTGAGTTGTATGTGGGATTAATAGGTCAACATGTATTAAGTGTGAATATTAATTTATTTTCAACATACTAAGGGACAATATATTTTAAGTTTCACTTTGGTCACTATTCTTACTTATTGAATGCATACAATCTATAAAGACATAATTCTATACCTGTCATCATTAGCATTGAGTCTTGTTTGATTCAAAGGAGTTTTAAATGTGTTTATAATTTATAAAGGATATGGTAAGAAACCTATTATATTCCAAATATTTATTGGAATTTTAAATAAAAGAGGAACCCTAAATACACATTTTACCTTATTTTCATAATTTATATTGTTTGCCACAGTTAGTCTTTGATGAGAATGTTGGTTCTTTAGACACGGTGTATTTATAAATTTTTCATGATTTGTATTTTTAATGTTTAATAAAACTTTTTAAAACCTAATTGTGAATATACATTGCTTATGGGAAGAAATGGACTTAACAAACCTTGACAAACTCCATATTAGCATACAAGTTTTTTGAGATTTTATGTTTGTGAGTGATTTGAATGTTATTATAACTTGATTTTTGAATGGAAAAGTTGAAAGAGGAATATATAGACCCATTACAAAAAAAAAATTATTTGAAATTGTTTTTGTATCAAGACATACAATTTTGTGCACTCTTGGGTCTGTACAGAGACCTACAAACCTTAGACTAGGGTTTTACCTATTGGAGGAGCTTTTATAGGCCAAAAGGGCCCAAACTTGGTCACTTAGTATATATTATATATATCTAATATATTATTTTGTTTTCAATTTAGTAACCCCAATATTACATATAATATCAACTATAGGTTTTGAATGACGGCTAGATAGGCCTAATTGAGGTTTGAGAACATAGAGAAACAAGGTTTGCATAAAGGATGATGCCAAATAAAATGCAGTGAGGTTTCAATCCCTAAATGGCTTCTTAAAAAAGGTTCTAGTATTATTTTTAATATTTTATATTTTGTAACCCAGAAGGTTTACCCCTAAATAGGGATAGTAGTGGTCAAGGCTAGGAAGATGCTAGAAAAGAACAAAATGAGGAGGTAGTTTGAATAAATTTCTTTATAAGGGTAACAAAAAGATGTTATAAGAAGGTGGAAGGTATTTATATGAATTCAGTAATAAATGTGTTTTGATTCCACATACAAAGTCTTTTTTGCATTGACATCTTGTAAAAGTTTTATGAAGGATAAATAGAGTACATGAACAAAAAATGACACAGTTTATTGATAGATGGTTTGTTGATAATGTAAATTTCATTTGAAACTAGTGTATCATGATCTCATGAATCATTTTAAGGAAAATTATAGTCATTATTTCATAATTAAATCAAAATTATTATAAGAGCAATGAGTTTAATAAGGAAAGAGGATCTTGAATCAAGGATAAAAGTAGAGTTTTGATAGAGAAGTGTTTTAGCTTTGCATGAGTATACTATTTTTCCATGTCAATATTTGTATTATCAAGTCCTTCTCGAATAACTTTCAACTAGTATTCTCCCTAAATTGGCTATAATTAATTATTCACATATGTATCTCCTTGATAACCAGCTTATTACCATGCTCTATCACACTTTCTTGCCTTTAAATTAGCTTGAATACATTATACATTGGCTAGAACATCAACCCCAACTAGTTCTCCAATCATTATTTTGATATCAATCACTTACAAAAATTCTTAACTCCATCTCTCATGTGGTGAACATGACAAATAACTCCACACGTAGTCCTTATCTTCTCTATCTTATCCTTGGTTAGACATTCACAATGTAAAAATATATTATATAACAAAAGAGTTTTCTAAATCACCTCATAAACCATCTCATCATGTTACAATGGAATGTTGTGCAACCCTTCTCCAATGATAATATGCTTATCATGTTTCTTTCTCAAAATGAGATATTAAATAATCCATATCAACTACCTCCAATGCTATATTCTACCTAATCACACCTCTCAATTTAACTCCCTTGTATAGATAAAAATTATTAATTATCTTCTTATGTGCACTACTTATAAAACCTCTACATCCAATGCTTCTACCATGGATACATGCAACTCTACTTAACTCCTCTCTTCCTCTATCTATAATTCTACATGGCTACCACTTTCCTTCAACTCTATCACATCCATATTTTCCTTCATCAAAACTTATTCCTCTATAGGATACTCACAACTTTATTGATCCTATAGTTGATTTTTTATCTCTTCATTATTTTTAGGTGTCATTCTATAAGATACTTTGTTTATAAAATTAACTAATATAATGAAATTCATATAATATCTTATACTCCTCATTGCTGGTAACTCATTAGGCAACTCATCAACCGCTATATCCACGTATTCATCTAGTAAATACTAAGTTTTCAATGGTAAATTAGTCAACTTAGTGTATGTAGTGTTTGTATTATGCTTGGAGATGCATAAAAAATTTCTTCTTTCTTTATAAACTGTAAGAATTTTTTTCGACCTACTATCATCACCTTATAATTGTTTTTAGCTACTTCATTAGCATCCTTCAATGATGTGAAAGTATGTTTCTTGCCATATTTATCTAATGTATAAGTATTACTATTTCCATCATGCATATCCCTCCTATTAAATTGCCAAGGTGTACCCAAAAATATGTGGAATACATCCATATTCATAATTTCATAAAGGACCTCATCCTTATACTTACCAATCTAAAAATTAACTTGACATAACTCATTGACTAGTATGTTATGTCTTTTTTGGAGCCAATATACCTTATATGGTGTGGAATGTGTCAATATTTTTAATCTTAGTTTTCAATCATTTGTAAATAAACCAAGTTATTTATACCACCACTATCAATGATAAATTTATAACACTTATCTTTATATTTGCATGTAGTCTTAAATAAGGTCTTCCTTTGCTTTGGTTCCTTCACCTTTTGTTTGGACCTATGAATACTATGTTCATCAATAAATACTCTCCGAAGTTAGGTTATTTCACATGTGATGGTCATCTTACACTTTATTCTTCATCTTTAATAACCTGATTACTACCTTCATCTCATGTATAACTTGATTTTAAATTCTTAGGATATTCATATGATCTGTGACTAGCATACTTGTTAAATTTAAAACCTTTTCCCCAAAAGCATTATCCTCTACCTCTTATATATGGAATTATTATTAAATATGAATAGCCTCCTCTTTTACTATTGTATTGACCTTGAGATATACTTTACTCTTCATTATGAATTTTCAACTAACTTTTACCACCTTGCTAACCTCTAGCTCTCACATTTTTGGCTCATCCTCTAGATTGTTGAGTATTTATTTTAACCAACTTATCTTCTACCTTGAAAGCCAATTGATAAACTTATTCAACTAATTCTGATGATAATAATATTTTTTCATCCTAAATATTAAACTTTAGATCATTTATCTACCTTATTATTTTTTAAATATTGTCTTCTGCATGAGCAACTCTACTTACAAACTTGTAGAATTCTTCAGTGTAATCCTTACACTCATATCTTTTTGCTTCAAATTTAGGATTTTCTTAAACAATTTTTTTGATTATCTAAAAACATGAATTTATGTTAGAGTTTGGATACCATTTCTTCATGTGAATTTATTTTCTCTGTATGTCTTTTCTTTATTTCCTCTTGGATAATATCCCACCGAAGAAATTCATGTCCCTTCAACCTTGTACAAACAAACATGAAATTATTATATTCATATATGCATTTAAATTAAAAAATAATTATCCATTACATCTATCCAATCTACCAATTCTTCAATATTTACACTATCTCCATATAATGGAACCTCTAATTTGTATTTGGATCTTATTCCTATGACCAATTTCAAGAGTATTTCTTCCATTCTCTTTTCCTCTTCTTTTATAACCTCTTATTGTGTTTATTCCTCTAATTTACTCACATAACATATCAAAACACATTGTTTTAGTATTTTATATATAGTCTAAGTGTGTCAAAAAAATTATTATCTTCTCTAGCAATACATCTCTTGGTTATATTCTTGGACCTACTCTAGCACCACCTTTGGTTGCTCCTCTAGGTGCCATTATTATAATTTATTGGAAGTTTATTTTTCATAACTTAGTCTTAAATATTATCATTGAAAAATGTATCCTTGGGATACATTATATTTAAAACTAAACCCTGCTTTGATACCAAAAAAGATTGAGGGATTAAATAAAATCAAACTTGTAATTTTGTTTATGAGAAAGACATTAGAACAAAAACATCATGCACCAATTTTTAAACTAAAACAAGGAACATTTATGATTTAAAATACTTTTACACATTATTTAAATATTTTATCAACTCTTCATATTCAATTATACCTTTATTCAACTTGAAAATATAATTAAAAAAACTGAAACATGGTTTATAGGCCTTATTTTTAAGCCTACAGACTAAGAAACCTAAATATATTTCCCTAACTATTAAAAATAGATCTAATTATTTTCTTGAATTTTATAAACATAATAATGCACCATTAATCAATTTTTCATTAATTTTAAAGGGTTAGTCTTCAATATATAATAATTTTTGTCTTCAAAACCATAACAGGTTTGTACACATCCCGAGAGCTATAAAACTAATAATTTGAGTTTAATGATCTATTTATTAATATTTTAATATTTAAAAGATATAAAACCCAAAATTAATTATTTATAATTTAATTATACAAATTTATCAATAATAAAACTTAATGACAATAACTTTTTCTTGGTTGTTATGTTAGTTTTTATGGACTACACTCAGATAGTGACCTATTAATCACTAAAAATTTGAGTTTTAAGATTGGTTTTGAAATATTTATAGTTTAATAATATTATTAACACATATCATAATCTTACACTCATATTTTATTTTTTTACACGCTCAAAACATGTTAAAAATATACTTTTCTTGACTATAAAAGACCTTTTTCTTGACTGTAGAAGCCTGTAGCTATTTTCAACCTTGTAATATGAATTAAATTTATTATAAAACGAAAAATAATGATTTAAAAGTTACAAAATACTAATTTACACATGATATTGAATTTTAAATAATAAAGTCAAATGATTCATTTTTTCTATTGTTTCATGCAAACTAGTTACACAATCTTGTTAAATCCCTAGTTTATTGAACTTTTATTATTTTATTTATAATATTCTATAATATTAGGGTCGTAAAAACTTTATTTTATTATTTTTTATCCAATCTAATTATCTCTTTTTTCAAACTTTCTTATCCCTTCTTCATTCCATAAAAATCCTAGACTCTTTCCAACTATCTAACTAAGTAAACCCAACTTAAGACTTAACTATGATTGAGTTTGACATAGTTACATATGATTCAGGACATTTAAAATATTTTAAAACATGTATAAGACCTTAATTTAAGCCTATATTAATTATTAACAACCGTTGGTTTCACTAGGATATGATAAATACCTTTCGAACTTCCTTTACAAATTAAAATTTTTAAATAGGTAGTTTTGGTGATAAAATGGAATCAAGTTAAAATGAAAAAAAATTATAATAATAGATATTTTAAAACATACCTAATGATTAAAAAATATTTTCTAAACATACTAAAAAAATTAAACAAAATAAAAACAACAAAAAATATTCTTCAAAGCCTATGTTCCTACATCATTCTAGTCTCATAGCAACCTCTATTTTTATAGCTTATTATAATTTTCTCCTTGGATGAATTTTCTCTTTATCTTGAATATAAATTTATATTTATATATCTATCATTGGTCAAAATATTGAATATGCACTCCATTCTATAGTTGTCTATCAAGCGAATATGCACTCCAACCTTAGGTAAATACTTATGCACTCCATTCTTCCACTTGAAGATTGATTCCTAATCCTCATACATTTGTTACAAGACTATATTTCCTTATTACACTATTAATCGATTCTAATATGCTCATAATACCTTAACCTTACTTCTAATTCCTAACTTTTGAAGTCTTACATTGAGTTACATGTGGATATAGGTTTTCCTTGGAATCTTATGAACTGAAACACACCAAAAAATAATTAAAGAGGATTATGAAGACTCCATCTAATACATATAATCCAAAATAAACACTTTACAATTGTTTTCAAATAAACAATATAGCTATCTCAATCTTTAACTGTAGAATGTAGACAAAGCTATGAAAATTTATAATCACATGAAAATAACATGAGGGAGAAGTCCTATAAAATATTTATTAACATTTATGATTTAATTGTATTTTGTTGGATTAAAAAAACATAGGCATTTAAAATATACACAAAATATAAAATTAGAGAAACACAATGTTTGTTTAAAATTTTCTAGTTATATTGTATTACACAAATCATGGTTCCAAGTCTCTCAAAAAACCATAAGGTTTCTCAAAGCTACAAACGAGCATTATTATCTTAAAAAAATAATTTTTTACTTCTATAATTGTATGCTTAGACTGTTAGTAAAATAAAAAATAGACCCTTTTTAACTAAAAGGATGTACATAGTCCCTTCCAGTTTGATAGTGTTTTTTCCTTATTGTATGTATGGCCCATATTCTAATATGCTCTACCTAGCCTTATAATTTAGAGAATTATTAATAATGGAAATAGTTGTCTTTGTTATTCATATTGAATATGCACTACCTCCTCCATGTTTTTTTGCAACATATTTTGTATTGAATATGAAATATCCCAATTCTAGAATTTGTGTTCATGCTTTAATTTGAATGATAAACATGGTTATTTCTAACATTATAAAAAATCGAATCATAAAATAAAAATAAAAATTGAAATACTAAGAAAATGCATACTATTATAGCCTTCAGATGTCATTTCATTAAAATTATCTTACCATTTATAAGTTTCATATTTTAAAATTTTATAAAATTTAACTACAATTAAACACCTTTAAAATAATTTAATTCCTTATAAAATACCTTGATTCATAATAATAATTTCAAAACTTTGTGTCCCTCAATTGATGTTATGGTAATTCATAATTGGCAAAATATGGTGCCTTTATGAAAACTATCATTTCTATTTTTATCATTTTATTCCTTACGTAGGACCTAACTTTATAGACTTAAAAAAAATTTGGATCCAAAGCTTGACTCTAGGATTTCTAACGTTCTTTGGTTCTTTGTTTAGAAAGGCCTTCCTCTTGAGAAGTGTATCCTTCTTATTTGGATTATTCAACACAAATGTCATGCTTGTTCCAAACAAAATACCTTCGAACATATATTTTGGAATCACCTCAAAGCCTATGAAACTGATTGGCACTAGATCCATGACCTATTTCATCTCTTTCACTTAGAACCATTATCTCTTGTAATGGCCTCTTTTAGTGTGCAACATATATGTCCTTTTGAATGAATTTATTTAGGGCTATCGTACTATTCTGATTATGGAATACTAGAAACTCATCTTTGTTTTAAAAGGAATAAGAACTTCATACCATTTTTGTTAATGACAAAAGGGTTATTATCTATTAAACTTTTATATAAACACAAATACAAGTAGAGAAGGTGGTTTTGGAAATGCAACATTTATTAGAGTTACCAAAACACCAAGGGTGTTTTCTTGACACTATGAGCCATGTCCCTCAGGACCATGTAGTTTAAATATCTCGTCCATCAATATTCCAATGCTGGTGAAACTGTTCACATAGTCACAACTAATTTTACACTCATCATTGAGGTGGGTGGATTCCACCACAACCACATGAGAATTCTGTTATTCATTCATCCTAGTAGAGCTTGATTGTAAAGGGGAGTGGTCCAATTAGTATTTTTGTTCAACCACCTCCTAAGTAGGGTATTACTATATCTTAGGCTCATATAAATTTTACTCATGATGGTTTCATGTGACTAGATCCTCCTTCTACTAAGACTTAATTGTGGAGTCCCTAACTACCTAAGGATGATCTGCTACCTCATTTTTTATTGTAAACTATTTTTCAAGTTATTTGTATTCAATGTTGTTGTTTTAATTTGTTTGGATGTCTCATTGTCATGTCATGTTTGAAATTTTACTAATGTGACCTAATTTTTTTTACTATTAAGGAAAGTGTGTCATGATCATATACCAAACAACATTTTTTTTGTAACCATTGTATATTATTATTTTTAAAATAATGGTAATTATACTAATGCATTAAAAAAATAGAAAAATAGTGGTGTATATGATTTAAAATTTACATAAACATTTTCATTCTTAATCTTGATTATTTTCTCCAAACACATTCTAATAATATCAATAAAAACACGTAATAAAAAAATGTCAAGTTGTAACTCCATCTTGTTACTTGATTCTATCAGATCTAGAATTGTTTTTTAGTTGGTGGTAGGTCTGACTGGGTAGGAAGGAAATTTCAAAGGTGTTTAGGGTTGGAATTGATGGTTCACTATTAAGGAATTTATCGATGTTTCCATTGATAGATAAGATTTATCCAAGGTAGGTGGTAGATAATCAAAACCCGGTGAGCGTGGGTATGGAGTATGATATCATATAGCAAACTAGGACACTCAGGGCAGCTAGGTAATGTATTTTTGAGGGGGAGACACAAAGGTTAGTAAGGGTTATCCTAGAAAGAAATAGTGCCCAATCCAGATTGATATGGGTTTCGAGTGTACGAAAAAAGGTATGTGATATGAAGGTAGAGGTGGTGGTAAAGAGAGGGGGTGATTACTCAAAAGTATTGTAGGTAGGATCAATGGGAGTATGGTTGATGAACCCTAATCCTATTGGAAAGGAAGAAGGCAGGCTAGATAATGAGGCAAGCATTGCAGACTTAGACAAGGCAATGGGATAAGGTAGAGGGAAATACTTTATAGAGCAAAGGAAATTTGATTGGTTGATAAGATTGATAAACCTATATAGGAGGTATAGAGCATCCCTTCACTCTCATTTGGGGACAAGGTTCTTGCTGAAGTGCTCAAAATTGAAGATCAGTTTACATCTAGAGGCCTCATCTATAGGTTTGATTGTTATTTACTTAATGTACTAGATTTGCATGAATGGGTTTCAGATATGTGGTAACCTTTTATGGAGGATAGCTTGGAGATATATTCCTATGCAAAGGGGTTCTTTATTGAGTTTTTTGATTGTTTAGAAGATCACACAAATGTTGTCCAGGATAAGACCTAGAGCTGGAATCAACATCTTCTCTTCACAAAGCCTTGGTTCCTAACCTTCAATTGTCTTCTAGAAAATGTAATGAACATGCCTATGTGGGTCTATTTATCATATTTACCCTTATAGTTTTGGTCTAAATCCAACTTATCAGGCATTGGAAATTTGTTGGGTGAACTGATGGTAGTTGATACCTCTACCACTAACATTCACCATACTACCTTTTATTAGATATTGGTGGCGTTGGATATTTTAGAAGATCTCCAAACCACTATTAAATTAAAAAAATCAAATATTGGTGCTAGATTTAATCCTTGGATTATGAGTGAATTCCCTTTAGATGTCATAAGTGTTTTGAGATTAGTCAACTACTCACAAATTATCACAATTCCAAGCAAAAGCTAATGCCATCATGGTGTAACGATGCTCTTCCCTCCCACCTTACAATGTTTGGAGACAACACTCTAGTTAGTAAATTTGAGGAAGTGCCATAGAAATTTCACCGATTAAATAATGTCAAACAACTGGTAGAGGGGGAGGGGTTGTGATAGGATTTTCAATTGAACTTGCCTAGAGTGGGATTGATAGAGAGGAGGCAAACTTCTTAAAAAATAACAAAGAATGGATTGTGGTTAAGAAAAATAAGGGGATTTTTGCACCTGAAACAACCTTCAGAACTCTATGCTTCTATAGTAGGAAGGGTGAATGAAGGTCTTAGGTAGGAAATGAGAGGTCCATTTTTGGATGATCAGTTTATGGGGTTGAGCCTCACAGTTTGTTGGGTTTTGGATTAGTTTGGGTGTTTTGTTTGGTTATGATTTCATCTCAGAACTTGCTTTGCCTTTGGAGAGGTTTTATGGTATTTTTATATTCTCAACTTATTACTTTCAATAAAATAGATGAAGGACCTTCGAACCTATTATTATTATTATTATTATTATTATTATTATTATTATTATTATTATTATTATTATTATTATTATTATTATTATTATTATCATAAAATTTAAACTTAAAATATCTAGATAGAATACATCACCTTCCACTAATAAATAATAATGATTATAAACCATTTATAAATAAAATAAATTTAATTAATAATTATTCATATAAGTATAAATATTGAAAAATAATAATGCAATTATTACTTTATTACATCGTTCATTTATTTAATTGTTTTTGAAATAAAAGTTAAAAAAAAATTATTGATTGTTTAAATTAATAAACAAAATTTTATCGTAAGTATATTTAAATTTAGAAAAGAAGAATTTAAAAAAAAAAAAAATGGATTTTATGTTAATTAAAATTCACATATATTGTAATGAAGCCAAGAATGGTATATACTAGGACAACACCACTTTTATTAAATATATATTGGATTCATGGTAACAACTCCACTGGAACATATGTGGGAAAAAGCATTAGCAACAAGAATATCATTTCAATGTAGTATTAACTTATTAAGGCCATAGATGCTTCAATATTGTCCACTCGATCTGCATGACTTGTGTCATTGCTGACCTCGTTTCTAACTTGGATCGGTTCTTTAATGGAATCCACTGTGTGGTTTGATGGAATCTAGGCGATATCTCTTTAGTGGGCATCACAATAAACATGAATCCTCCGACCATGGCTGAACCTAATTAACTAAGCATAACGTATCCAAAAAATAAACTATCATATTAAATTAGGAATCAATGTTTTATAGGTCCCATTTTCCGTAAAGGAGTCTTGAATAATCCCTTTTTCTGTTCATTGTCAATTAAAAAAACCATGGCCGCCTTCTTCCCATTCAACGGAAAAAAGAGCTGTACAACTCTGTCGGATTAAATGCATGTTATAGCGGGCCCCATTCCATTCTTCCACTATCGGCTTTCAGCATTTTTTTCTGCTGTGTTCATTTCTTTGGTGGAGCCTTTTTATGCAACTGCGTTCCCCTCTGATAGAGATTTCTCTTTTAAAGACGATCAAAGATTTATTTTTTTATGAATAATGTCGTTCATTACTTTTTAAAATGATTCTCCATAATGTTGCCTAATGTTTACATCAACGATACTATGCTTCGAACAAGATCATCGATCTTTTATACAACTTGGATATTCAAAATTTCAGCTTACATACACACAGACAATGATGTATCCCATGACTAAATTTGACGTTGGACTCTGCTTGTCATGAATTTTTCTTATGACAGTTATTTATTATATTAAAAAGCAATAAATATTAAAGATATTTTAATATTTATTATAATTATTTAGAGTGTTCGATGGTCTTCAAATTGATGGATTTGTTATAGTTTATTATAAATTTGATTATATTTTAAGATTTAAAAATTTAAATACAGTAATATTATTATCTTTATTTATTTCTTTGAAATGTGATATTTTTCTTGATTTTATTTGATGATAGATAATTTATAGTGATGGACTGTAAAAGCATCAAATTTATTATACAATATTCTAAAAAAACCTTGAATCAAAACATAATAAACTGTAAAAGCAGCAAATCTCTAATATAATATTTTGTTAAAATTTTTATCAACAAATAATACTTAATTTCACCCATGAACATTGTCTTCAATGCTTAAAACATTTAGGTAAATGTTGTAAAAATAGTAATTTCTTAATGCACTGCAAGCTATAAATAATGTTACTCATCCAGGTATCGGTATAAGTTTATTGACACTACATACCGGGAAATGTGGAGACTCCTTTCTTGTTCCTTTTAGAAACATATGGGTACACTTAACTACTTGAAAATAAATTATTCTCTTTACATCTACATGATTTAATTCACAGGAAATAATTGGACAAGATGCTCCCCTACAAAGTTCAAAGGTAGGATTAACTACCCGATCAATATTTAAGGATTCAATTTAGTCAGATAGGTAAAGGTTAAATTGTAATGCTTCTAGATCTCTTCACTTGGAAATATAAAAAACTTAATATATCCTTTCATATTCCACATTTTGGTTGTGAGAATGACGCTATTGATTTTTCCAAAAATGTTAGTAATTTACATTAAGTTGATTCCTCTTTAAGATTGGATGTTATGGAAAATAATTATGTTGAGTGTGAAAGGAAATTCCACATATTTTTACTTTTTTTATCTCTCTCTACGTAATATTTGATGAGATGATTGTAAATGACCAAAATTAGGACTTTAAGGCCAGGATAGTTCAGATATATTTTTATGAGATGATAATTTTTTTAATAAAGTTATTACTAAACATCTTAGGAAAGTCATAGAGAGGGTGAAATGGAAGGTAGAGATGAAAATGATGGATAGAAAAAGAGTTAGCTTCTAGAAAGATCTTTTACAGCATCTGTTTCTAAACCAAGTTGGAATGAAAGAAAATTCAACTCAAATAGAAGTCTACAAGAGATTTCAAAGCGAAATGCAATTTTACATTTTTTCAAATATGTAAACTAAAAATTGTATTTATATATCTTCCACCCACCGATCATACATGAAGTTAAAGATCAAGAAGGAAGTTTTCAAGGTAATTGTAATTTGGAATTTTCAAATATTGTAAATTTATTTTGAAGTTTTGAGGTCCAAGGGGGGTGTTTTCAAGGGAACTACAACTCTAAATTTCAAGTTGGGAAATTTAAAATTATAAATATGCTACTGACTTTTATATTTCTACCAACTTGCAAAATTCCATTTGGGCTCTAGAATCCTACCACAAAAAGGAGGTGGAAATTGAAAATACGACTCAAAGATTCCCATAAGGAAAAAAAGTGAAAGATAATGCACTTAAACATTAAAAAAAAATTGGTAGAAACCATAAAATGTTAAAAGTAAAAAATCAAATTTTGAAAAGGCAAATTGAATTGAAATGTAAAAAGGTAAAAATGAACGAAGTGTTGATTTTCTTATGATTTTCTTGTGTTGAAGAACTCCATGAAAAGAATGTTTTAGGATTTGGGAAGCCAAGGTAGGCCATTCCAATGATATTTCTATAACAACCATAGATTCTACATATTTGTATTATTCCAATGAAACCATTATAAGACAATGGGCATTCTTTTGCATGAATAAGAGGAAGGGCAGATGTCTAGAAGTTTCCAAATATGTAAATGCATGGCCAAATACATAGCCAAGTGGTTACACATGAAAATAAATAGTTATTTTTATTCCTAGGGGAATATTATCCCTAAAAACCAACTACAATGTATTTTCATCCAAGAATATCAAGGGTTTGTTTTAAAATCTCATAATTACATGGATAGGCAGTTGCTTCAATGATTCCCTTGAAAGAGCTAGAGGATGTTGGTGGAATTTTGAGAGCTGATTCCTAGGGGAATATTCTCCCTCAAACCCAACTACAATGGATTTTCATCCAAGATATCAATGGTTTGCTTGAAAATATCATAATTACAATGATAGGTAGTTACTTTAATGATTCTCTTAAAAGAGCTAGAGCATCTTGGTGAAATTTTGAGAGCTCATTGAAAGTTTGAAATATTGAAAATTATAAATGGGTAAGAAATTTGTATAAAAATAGGGTTTGTCCTCTTTTCAAAGGTTGTTGTTGGTTGTTGTTATTTCTATGTCTTAGCATCTTTCAAATTTTAAGATCCTTATTATATCAATCTTTGATAGCATTGTATATGTCTCCCATATCCAAGATCAAACTCACCATGCATTTCTTCATCATAGCATTATGAAACACTGATGTACGCAGAATTTGTTTTCATGTTAATGGAAAATAGTTATGATTTCTATGCTTTCCTCTTAATGAAATGCAATTAAATATTCTTCATGATCTACTTATTTGGTATTTAGTTTTATGCTTATAAATGGTGGTAGTTGTTTTGAGCATAGATATAACCTCCTAAGGGCACCCTGGGTTTGTGGATTTGATAGGAGAAAGTGTTTGAGTCTCTAGTTGTAGTGTATGTTGTAGGATTTAAAAAATCATTTGAATACTTGCACTATATGGGTACAAATGGATGCAATTTATTTATGATAGTCTTCATGTCTTCTATTTTGGTATATTTCATCTTTGAAAATGAATGATGTTATGAATTTTGAAGGATATCCTACTATTTGAAGAACTACACCACCACACCATTCTTTTATAAATACTTAACTAATCCTACCTTGTTGCATACTTTGAGTGGTATTTTCTTTTAGATGCATAAATATTACAAATCTAAAATGTATCTATGCTTTGTGCTTTAAATCCTAACATTGCAATCTCCCATTTACCACTATTTTTTTGAGATTTTATTTAAAATTAAGGTTGTAATCATATTTAAATCTATCTTCAGTAGATTATGTCTGGCATAAATAATTTACTCATTCTATGTGACATCCCTTCTCGGGTGGAGTGCGAAAACATGGTTATGTCCTAGTAAGATTTATGTTCATTTCTGTGCAAATAATCTCCATGGAAATTAAATTATAGTATCCATCCATATGAGCAAGCTACCCATCAGGTACTCTCACCTTGGTTCAAGTAGAGCTAAATGTAACAAGCAGCTACCCATACCCTTTGTTAGTGTCTTCTAGTCATTGTCTGCATTCAGTCCATCCTGATACTAAACCCTTCCCTAGTTATAACAATATATTTGTAGATTTTTCATATTTGTTTGCCATATTTTCAAGTGTGCAAGCTTGAGTGAATTTGAATGTTAAAAATAGAAAACTCAAGCCTTCTTTAGTGATTATAAAGGAGTAGTTTTATGTAATACGATTTATAACATCATTTCTAAGGCCATTGTTTTTAGATTGAAACCACTTTTGAAAATGCTAATATCTATAAGAACATGTTGGTTTTGTGCCTGGTAAAAGCATTCAATAATGGATATCTTTGGCACATGAAATTATTCATTCTCTTTTGCATAACCATCAAAAAGGTATGATGGTTATGCTTGAAATTAATAAATCCTAAGATAGGTTGAAATGGGGGTTTTTATTTAATATATTTAAGATTTTTGGTTTAAGTAAGGATTGGTATGATTATATTTTATGTTGTTTTTTGAGACCCAAATTTTCATCATTGGTCAATTGTAGCCCATCATGGTTTTTTTTTCTGTAAAGGTTTTAGGTGAGGGGATATCCTATCCCCTTTTCTTTTTATATTGATGGCTGAAGCTTTGGGAAGAGTGGTAAGATAGGTTAAGTTGAGTCATAGGCTAAATGATCTTCAAATAGTTGATAATATGGATAATATCACTCTTCATTGATTTATAA
>JARHVA010008957.1:142500-145000 GCA_037957365.1 Torreya grandis | reverse complement strand
GGAAATATTATAGCATATAGTATTGATTTTTATGATATGCTAGTAGAGATTTGTGTTTCTTCTCAGCCTTGTACAAATTTTTAGTTAGGGATCGTCAAGTCATAGAGACTTGAGGGAAGAGTGATGAATTGAAAATGTGAGTTTTAAACGATAGGATGGTATCCTACTTAGCCTCACATTGACTCAAATTATTGGTACTAAGTTGGATCCGATAGATGGACTTGTCAATTATAGGATTTGATAGATGGACTTGTTGAATATAATATTTAACAGATGGAACTTGTCAAATTCAGTTATATGGCCATACGCACGTATATTGGACAGTGTTCTATATGGATGTATATTCCATGATGTATATATTTATACCAGTTCTTATTCATCATCATACTTATTTAGAGATCTAATTGAATTAAGATAGTATTGACACGTCATACTTATGCAAGACTACATGGATTAGCAATAGTATTAACATATACACATTATTGTTGCTATGTGCCCTTAATAATTTTCACAGATTTGAAAAATACACTCTAGGTTGGAGAGATGTGTATAGGGATAGGAAATATTTATGGGACTCTTCTTGGTTATTTGTTTTGATGATTTCATATGTGTTTGGAAAGTTAGTAAAACTTTTCCCAAGTTGTTGGACCTCAGGGTGGTCATTTTAAACCAGTTTAGCATAAGTAACATTTTAAAAATTAAATTAACAAATATAAAATGTCATGATTAGCGTCTTGTGGGACTAATACTCTATGAATAATATTAAATGAGTGCACAAGTATGAATTTTTTAGATAAAATTTGTATTTATTTATATGCTATGATAAAAGATACTTTGTTTTTATGGTGATAAATTTTGATGTCTTTCAAAACTTTTGTGTTATCGAGGCAATGACAAATTTTTTCTTGGGGGGACGATGTCACATTCTAATTTCACCCTATGTTTTTACCTTTATATCTATGGATTTGAAATTCATTATAATGATTATTATGTTGTGAGATATTTTATATTGTACTCTATAAATTATTTCATTAATGCATCTTTCAATGGAAAATTAAAATAGTAGTACTACAATATTTAATTTTTCAAAATAAAGATTTATATAATTTTAAATTATCTAATTATTGTATTAAATAATTATTAAATTATGATTTTCAACATCTTAATTATGTTAATTATAAATGAGTATAAATCTGATTTAAACATTAAGATGAACATACACTTTCAATGACTTATCTGAAATTGATTATTAATTAGCAATACATGAAATATTTTAATGAATTTACTTGGAAGAGGAAGTTTGGTTAATTTAATATTAACTAAGAAATCAAGAATGATAAATTGGGAATTCACTTAGTAATTAATTGTGGGACTCCCAATTAATTATTTATAACAAAGCCTACAGATTTGTCTTTTCAAGTGGCATGTAAATAAGGATTAATCGATATTAAATACACATGGAAAGATAAGGATTTTTGGACACATGAGAATACACATAATATATATGAGAAGCGAAGCAAAAGTAGGAATAAGGGGAAATTTAAATGGCAACAGAGGGAAAAGCGTACTAGGTAGGTACTATAATTACTTTAAAAGTGTATGATGTATTGAAAGAATTTTGGATAATAAAATTTTTAGTTATGGGAATATAATTTTATTAAAACTATTTTAATTGGTCCATTCCTATTTATTATCATTTCCTTAACTCAGCCAATGATATTTCCTTCATCATTGCCTTTCTACAATGATTGATATCACTATGTTTGGGGTTCAAAAACCTCCCAAAGTTATCTTTCATTCTACTTTATTAACATGTTATCATATTAAGTTATGTTCTTTTCTTTTCTCAACACATTCCAAGAGCAATGTGTCACCTTTCTTCCTCTTTGAATGATTAAGTCTAAGAGTGACATGCCACTACATTATCTTAGATATTTTAATTTAATGGAACCACAATCCATTTTAGTAAAGGTTTTCAATTCACATTTACCTCAAATTTCCATATTGTGATTTGGTGGATTTAGAACTCTTTTTGGTCTACGATGTATGGCGTGCTTAGGATTGGGTATTTTAATTTAATCTAAGCTATAACCATTTTTAGAGTTGTCGATGTCTGGATCCCAATAGACCCACTCAGTAATAAACTTGAGGACATGTATTTTGGTTCTTCTAGGAGTTCTAAAAAATTATTAGATCTAGCCACCACTTGCCAATTTGGATTTGTCTTTCACTAATGGTTCCTAGAGTTGACCTATGGAATGCCTATTGGAGTTTCCCTTTTAGTACCAATTACATTAAAACTATATTAAGTTATGTCCTTATATTTTATTTAATTCTACCCAAGACTAGCACCACCACCATTCTTATCTTTTCATTAACATAACCCATGAGCATCATCATCAATAGGCATTTATCTCAACTACTTCAACTTTAGAAGAATAACATTCCATTTTAGCCAAAGATTTCAATGGATACAGAATGCCCCTCTATGCTTTCAATA
>JARHVA010008957.1:107500-137500 GCA_037957365.1 Torreya grandis | reverse complement strand
ATTAATGAAATAGAAGCTCAAGTACTTGTAATAGGTATTGAGTTGCCTTTGGATTGTGGTATTTTATTTTTAGAAATTACACAAGATTCTTAGGTTCTCATTTAAGCTTTGAAATTTCAAAATTCTAAATCCTAGAAATTAGATAATATTCTTATAATTATTTAGCCTAAACTAAATTTATTTTTCAAGTGGAGGTGTTCACATTGATTTTGGGAAAGCAATCAAGTTGTTGACTTCCTTACCAATGTGGGAATATATCAAATAGTGACTTCTAGAGTTGATAATGTTAAGGAATTTCAGAGTGGCTGCATGGGGATTGAGTTGCTAGACCTATAGATTTTTATTTTAACTTGAATAAATTTATTATTTTTTTAAATTATGAAAAGAGGTGATGGTGAGTTTGTTTTATTGTGTGCCTTGAGTCAAATTTAGGGTGATGTCAATGACATTGATGTTTGTATTTATGTCAAGCTTGTGGAATAGAGGGATTCTTGATGGCTTTTCATATGATGAGCTTAGGGGAAATTAATATCTTTGTTATGGGATCCACATTTAGTTTTTAGGTTTGGGTAGTTGTGCTGGTTGCATTTCTTAGTATGGAACCAAATTTAATTGAATCGTTGGGGTGGTTGTTAGTTTTTGGTGGGGAGAAAATAAGGGAGATGGGGTTTATAGGTAGTGTCACCAAGGCAAGGCTATTCATCTTATTTTAGATTCATATAGTCAAAGTTATAGAGGCAGTGGAGGACATAATAGGTTTAGAAGTGATGGCTGTTAGTAAAAGAGTATGAGTCAACTTAGGTAACTTATATTTGGCATCCCTCCTTAATAGTATTTTGTGTCTTGTGGTTTTTAAAAGTGATTAGATTAATCAAACAGTATAATTCTTCATTTAGCCCTAGATAGGGAAGGTCTTATATACACAATATATTTGATTCCTATAGCACCTTATTCATTAACGTCATTCTCTGGTAAAGATGGTTTGGCATATGTGCACTTACCTATTTTTTGTATTCTTTGAGAAAGGTCTTTGTCTCTAATCAATCTCACCCAAGAGGTGCATGAAGTTTCTTATGGGTGACAGAGAATAAAGTTTCTATGGGTATACCCATACCTATAGTATATGATTTATTGTTTCTAATTCCATTATTGGAGGCTTAGAGGGCTCAACATAGGTCATCAAGAAGACTAAAAGTGATCATCTGGTTTGTATGAAGAGTGGAGAGAGGTCTGATTAAGGATTAAAGAGCCCCCATGGTAGAGAGGAAAAAAGAAGGAGATGTTTGTGAAGTGAAGATGTAAAAAGAGTTTGAAGTTTTTAAAGGTAGGGGTTTCTTCGGATCCGAGGTCAGATAAATATTTGTAAATATTTTATCCAATTGCAATGGAAAATGTTCAAGTTCAAAAGTACCAAGATTGTAAGCCATTGAAGAAAGTTAAGGTATTGGATTCAAGTATGATGGTTGATAGTGATGCGAATGAAATTGAATTAATTATTCTGGATTAATATCTAGAATGTCTACTAGCTAGTTTTTAAAGTGGGGCAAGGTTTTTTTTCTATTTGGTTATCTTAGGTATTTAGTTGGTTTAACTATATATCAGTTCATTGATGTTGTTTAAACTTCTGGTATATATGTTTTATTTTTTATATTCAATGGATTAAGAAGTTTATTGTTAAGATATGACCTTTGGGATTTATTTTTACTTTTATGTATAAAGGAAAGGGACCCATTTAACCTTGATATTGAGATAAAAAAAGATTCATGTCGTTAATATATTTTTGAAAACGTCCTTTTCTTGGAAAATAGATTACTATGTTACTTATGATGATAATTTAAAGATTGATGTCTAGTTTGGAGGTTACATTTGGTTCAGGGATAATTATCCAAGATGAGTGGCACCCAAAAGTACCATAAAAATCCAATAATATCAGATCCACAATAAGTGATTCACCAACAATATTACTAAGTGATCTAAAATAATGCCAATATGACAAACCATTAGTTTATTAGCCCATACTTGCACTAATATAATTTAAATTTTTAGTAGCAAACTTTTAAAAGGCATAGATTTTATTATAGAAGGCTTGAGAGAGTGATATTTTTAAAAATATTCTCATATTTTGTTGATCTATGAATTCATGTATTTGTTTTCACTTTGTGTAACCACATTTGCTTAACTACTTGCATATTCCTAGTTTGTGGAAGCTTCTAAAGTATATATCCTTTGATATGCTCATTAAATATAAGTAATTTTTTTATTTTTTTATTTCATTTTTTTGATAAATTTGTTGTATGTTCATATAAATAAAACTTAGCTATAAAATTGTAGTTATTTTTTTTCACAAAAATTGTAACTGTAAAATCTCATGTAATTATGTTATTCATAAAGTGTCAATCTTATTTATATTTTGAAAAATTATTATATAAAAATACATATTTAATTATAGTTAGGGGATACATCTAATATTTATGAGTGTGTGTTTTTAGTCTTAGGTGTAGCCACTTATAATGGCTTCTTGTCTGGATCTGCACACACACTAAAAAAATCAATGTTCATTTTTGAAATTTATTCAATTTAGGAATATATAATAAAATTTGTATAAGAGAATATGAAGCTTACAAATTATAAACCCATTCTCATCTCCCAAATTTTGAAAAATAATGATCTCATTAATTCATTACATTTACGTGTGTATTTATTTACACCACTTCTTAGCCTTATACTAGTTATAATAGAAGAAAAAACCAATAAAGGATATACAACATTGACATTCTTGTAAACAAGTTTTTTTCATTTCCATTTTTTATATATCTTGAAAAATATTGATATAGTACAAACATTAGTTACTTCCACACTATTTTATGGATGTGAGGTTTTCTACCCATACATTAGACAAAGTGAATTGAAACACAAATAATTCTCATCTTCATGTTATTAAATAAAATTTGGAATAAAATCGTGTTTAATTACTCAATTATTATTTTAGAGGAATTATATGTCCTTTCTATACAACATTAAAATCCTTATAAATAAATTTTTTTCATCTCCTTTTTTTATTTTTATTGAAAAATATTGAAAATTTTCATACATTAGTAACTTCTATAGTGTCATATGGATGTGAGGTTTAGGACCCATACCTTAGACAAAGTGATTTTAGACATACATAAATATTTTCATCTCCATGTTATCAAATAAAATTTGGACTAAAATAATGGCTCGTGACTAACTTATTATTAAAATGTTGTTGTATGTGCTTTATTTTATCTCTTTAGATTTCAGCATTATCATTATGTTACATAGATTCCAATTCATATCAAAAAAAATTCTCTAGTAAAAATAGTTATCTATAATTGAAACTTCAATATTTTATGAAAATCATCAAAAATGGATGCAAATATTTTGGTATTCAAATATTATTTCTCTCCTCTCGAAGTTTGATATTGATATAGAGAGACTTCCTTCATTAGATTTTTGTATTAATTCTCTTTATCTCAAAATAAATAAAGTAATACAAAAAATCATCAAGATATTAACAAACCTTATTTTAAAGTTACATAAAATGATCTAAAAGAGAAATTTAAACAAAAACATCATTATTTCTAACCCTATTCATCGTTCCATGAGAAGAAATTTTGAGTTCCTGAGTACATGGAAAAGATGTTTCCATCCTACATATGGATCTATTTATATTAGTTTCAAGGTTGATCTCATCAATTTTTAATGGATTTTTACATTTACCTCACATAATATGACTACATATGTCAATTATAATTTCTAAAAATTTAATGTGAAAGGAATTTTGTATATAAGTGTTTTTTTAGAGATTGGCATAGATTTCTTAGGACATACATTCAATATGATGACTAGGGATGTTTAATTTTTTTATTAGTGAATCATTTCAAAATTAATATAAGACACTTAAATTGATGTCTTCACATATAAATAAATATAATAATATCAATTATTACTTTCAAATAGCATGCTTCAAAAGCAAAAGACACATATAAAGAAAACATACATTTGATTAGTTTCCAGAATGAATAACTCTTTTTCATTTCTCTCTTTTTATATATTTTAAAAATTTATTTGGAAATACATTTATGTATTGAATTCGTGTAATATTTTTTAGTCCTATTGTCCATGTGCACATTAGCCAAATAATTATAGGCTACCGACTTGACCGCCCATCTCCTCTATTATGTTTTCACTCTAGTCTCTGAATTTAAATACGATGAGATATTTTTTTATGGAGTGTATAAATTTAAATGTTTTGAAGTAAGAAGATGATGAAATGTGAGAGCTATTTGGAAGGGTATAAACAATTCTTCTTTTAGGTTTTCCTTGATTTTGAAGGATTAGAGTTTTGAGATTGCTATAAGGCTTACATAACATACTGAAAACACAAAGATATTAAATGGGGACACAAAAGAACATAAACTATAGAAAGAGATAACATAGATAATTTTTTTCTTTTGTATAAATTTAGAACATTAACATGTCTTCTATGCTGTTTATTGGAATTACATCTTTAAAAAATTTATCTAAAGAGAATGTATATTCGTATATGCCAAAATATTTCATGTTTTATATAACATATACATTTAAATTAATATTAATTTATATAAAATAATATTATAGAACTTAATTCAGCATAAAATCCTCTTTTAGTAAAATAGAAAAATGTATAATGAATATACTCTAGATTTGATAGAGTAGAAATTAAAGTTAAAATATTTTACAAGTAAAATCCATGAACTTCAAAAGGTTGGAAAGATCCATAAAAATAGGTAGAGTGTCATTTACCTAGGAGGCAAAGTTAGAGTGTCATCCTTAGGAAGTGCTAACCAAATAGGTAGTTCCACATCAATAATATATAGAGTATTTCAGCCTTCCAGTGGATCATCATGAATAGTAATAGGCCAAGAATTAGTACATTACATAGGAATAATAATGATCATCAGATATCACTATGAAGAGACATCATAATTTCTATGATAACTCTAACTACCTTTGGGGGAGGGCATGCCAAAAAGTAGCCTCTAGTTCAGAACTAGATTCTGCTTCTAGGCCTCTTAGGAGGAGGTGATGATGGACCATAGGGTAGTCCATTTTACTTAACTATATTCATAAGGCTAGGGGCACCCCCGTACTAGTCACAAAGAATCTATAGGTGGAGAGGGTCAAGATCCATCATCTCAACATGTGGTTGAATCTACAAATAAACTAATGAAATAATAACAACCTTTTAATTAATAGAAAATGAACGTACATAATCCTCATGATTAAAGTAGAATTATTTTTGGATTTCTAAATCTAAAAGAGGATTAAACATGAATGAAATGCTCAAGAAAGTAAATAAAATCTATCCAATTATAAAAATCCCCTAAAAATGCCTAATGTCAAAAGAAAGGATCAGGATGATAAGGTTTTAATAATGAATGAATCCATCACCAAACATACTAAACTTTCTAACAAAACCGAAATAGATGTTTAAAAGATTTTGGTCAATTAAAAGGGCTAGGGAATGTATATGTGGAGTATCTTCTCACTGAAGGAGAATCCCTAGTGAATTAAACATAATAAATGATCTAGCTTGCACTTATGGCCAGGGTGACACACACTATCTAGATAGGTGATCCAAGTCCTTAGAGAGGAGTGGAGGCCCCAAAGTCTATGGAATTTATTGAGACATGGAGATAAAAAACTCATTACTTGATAAAGAACCTCTTGAGAGTATATTTTAAATTTTGTGTCATATCTCCACCTCTAAGCTTTCCACCATGCTCTAGGAGCCTTCAGGACAAGCTTATGAATCATAACATTAGGGAGTAATTCTTGAATGTGAAGGATGGAAGGTTAATATACATTATTTAAGTTAAAATTCATTTTTAAATTAGGCCAGGGAATGTAATCTCTAGAGATAACTAAATCATCGATAGTGTGAATCCCTTTGTAAAATAATCATATAGTTCTAATACAAGGTAATTTAGCTAGAGGAATATAAGAATTAGTGAGAATATGAGACCACCATAAACTATGTTCACTAAAAGATAGAAATATGAAAAAACCATCCCTAACCAACATCAACTGGGATTTGACTACTTTGAAATCTTTCCATAAATATTTTACTACAAAAGAGCCAATAATCTTAACAAGCACATTAGTAATGAGGAGGGGTTGAAAGCCAATATTCTGCTGACTAGTTTTACCATAAGGAGAGCTCAAAGAGGTACAATGTCATAGAAGAAGTTTCCAAGATTTATTTCCATCAATAGCTTGAGAAAAAATATTATCACACAAGGCCCTACTTTACTGATAGGTGTCAATGATCCCCATGCTACCATTATCATGACAGAGGAAACAAATGTCCTAGGCTACCTGATAAAATACTTGAGCCCTGTTAAAATTAGCCTAGAAGAAATATGTGAGAATCTATGTTAGACTATCATAAGAGTCTTTAGAGGGGGATATTATAAATAATAGTAACCATGTGTGGCATCAAATATCTTGGTGTAAATATGGAACTTGACCATTACATATAGGGACTTTGTGATCCAATATGAAATCTTCTTTTCAATTTTATTGACGACATATTAAAAAATATTATATGGTGAGCTGTCAAAAGTGAAGGGGATGCCAAAGAACTTGAAATTTTCTCCTAGAAAAATTGACTACCAATTAAACATCCTAAGCCACTTAGGTATAGGCATCTTGCTTTGATGAAAACATTGGGTTTTCCTCCATTATAAGTTTGAGCTGAATTTTAGACAATAGATGTCTATAGATTGAATTGATTAAATAAAAGTAGCCTTTTTCTCTTCAATCATGAGGAACATATATTATCTATAAAGTGTCCATTAATGAGCTGAGAGGTTCGGTCATGAAAAATAATGCCATGAATGAGAACTTGAAAAGCTTTATAAGCTAAGAGGTAACCTAAGGCTTCAACAAATAAAATGTAAAGCACTAGAATGAGGGGAAAACATTCACAAATAGATCATTTCCTATCAATCCCCATGTTTTTATGCCATTTATACTGAGGTAGGCTTACGCATCATGAAGCAAATTCTTTGTTGCATTAATGAAAAAGGGGCAAAAGCTAAGATCCTTGACCATGAAAAGAATAAATTGCCACATGATCTTATCATAAGCCTTTTTAAACTCTAATTCAAAAAAAATAATTCTCTAAAGAGAGGAGCATGCCCAAGTCATGACCTCTAAGACTAAAATAAGATTATCAACAATATATAACCCTTTAATAAATCATGCTTACTCTAGTCTATCAATGGTCATTAGGATGAGCGAAATGTAGTGGGTAAGATCTTTGGTAACAATATTGTAAGAGACATTGAGCAATGTTATTAAACACCAACTCATAAGAATCTGAGGATATCCATATTTAATAATTAATTTTTTATTTCTTTGATTGATCATGGGTCCAAGATTTGTAGACATGTAGGAAGTCAGGATTAGTAAACTACTAAGAAGATTTATAAAATTTGTATGTGATGTCATCAAGGAAAGGGGATTTATCATTGATCATATAGTTTAAATCCTTTCAACTCTCCTTCAATATGAGAGAGACATCATAAAGCATTTGGTCAGTTAGGTTGAGCTTGTGAGCCACCATAAAAAGGAAATTTTTAATAGCTTGAGAAAAATCAGTCATGAATGGTTGGGTTTTGAAAACCACTTTAAAATGCTCATAAAATTTCGAGTAGATATCATACTGAGAGGTAATCCTATATTGAACAATTTTAATGAATTTAATTTTATTGTGAGTTTGCGTGTCTTTCAACTCTTTAAATGTATACTTGGAGGGTTTGTCACCAATTTTGAGCTAATGTAGTTGATTTTGATGTTGTGTATCTATGACTAAATGGATATCAACCAATTTAAGGTGGTGTTTGAGGGAGGTATCCAACATTTACACGTATAAATCGAAAGGATTAGTCTCAAGGGAGTGAGAGACCCATTTGAATTCATTGAATGTGGCCTACTCTAAGTGCTTACATATTTAGGTGACATGTTTTCCATGATGGTAGATGAAGGAGGTGTTGTGTAGAATGGCCTCACTCTAACACTGAATCAAGTTGTTGGCATATAGGGAGTGTGAGGCTAGGTTTTAGATCTATTAGATGAGACAGTTAGTTCTAACATGACTCATCATGGAAGTATTTAAAACAAACTAATTACATGCCACATTTTACTATGTGAATGTCCAATTGGCTTTATAGGAAATGGGTGAGTTGTCTAAAAAATAATACCTTAGTGGATGTTGACAAGATGGCCATCAATGTTGGAAAAGGAAAAGATAGTTTACTCTAAGATCATAAAATAATTAAGCCATTTGAGAATGCAATGATCCCCATATTAGTAGTTGGACCATGTAAACCAAGACACAAGGTTAATTATCCACCATCAGAGCAGAGGGTCTATCAACTCCACTTTGTTTTTGAAACAATACCAAGCCTCACATTCACAAACACACCAATATATAGAGAGGTCCCCATCATTATCTTTGGGGTGTTCAATCATATTTAAGTTATGAACATAAGCCATATGGTAGTAGGTAGCCCGTCTACCAGAGATCATTAAATCAAGGAGTTGTCATGTCCATCATTGGAAGCCTAGATGTTGAGAATGACAAATAGATGTCCACTAATGTAAAAATTAATCTAGACTACTCGATGTGATGGGTCTTCCCCCATGGTAATGATGTTGAGGGAATACCTTAGGAATAATTAAAATACAATCATTGCCATATCCTGTCTCATGTAAAGTTATGATATGGGTGTCGTTAGATCAAATGCTTTGTAAGGATGTCTAGAGGAAAAATCTATATACTTTAACTTTATACAAACAAATAATATTTAGAAAACTAATTTTTTGAGAAGTATCTCAGACATAGTATTTATGAGTAGACTTTGTAATAACCCTAACATTCCATGATAATACATTCATAGGGAAGGGTCATCCATTTGAAGCTCCCCTTACCTATCTTCAAAAGCTTCAAAAAATTTAAAGTTATTATGTTGGTGAGGGCATGGAATTTTGTCAAAGGCAATCAAGTAAAATCTAGCATCATACTCTTCCCAAGGATACTTTGTGCCCCAATGAGGTGCATTGTAAGATCTCTAGGAGAACGAGCCACTAGTTGAGAGAACCTAAACCATAGGCATCATTATATTTTGGGAGGTGATATAAATAATGTGAGGGTTTGAATTAATTAGGGTGGTATGGGGTGGTAGCAAAGTCCCTTTAGAGGGAATAATAACTCAAGGATAATTATCCTAAGATGCCATTTGGGTTATTCTTTGTGGCTTATAGATCAATGACTATTTTGAGGGCACTGTCGTCTAACCATCACCTTGGTCTATTAGTTTAGGATTTTTGGTTTAAGGAGGTGTCTTAAGAAGCTTGGGATGACCCATACAATGACAATATTTGATGCAGTTGTTTAAATCCTAATAGCTAAAGCAAGTATTGGGAAGGTTAAAATATACAACCTTTTGTGACCACTAGGTCTCCCTAATTTTGATTTTGATGAACCCTCACCTCCTTAGAGAGGCCAACCTCCACATAGAATCACTTGTAAGGTGGGGGGAGAACCACCTATCTAGTTCAATCATAACCACATGTCCTATGGGAGAGATGATTTTGAGTATAAAAGGTTGAAGGTGAACTGGTAGATTTGGAAAATCAACCCAAGTAGTGATACAAAGGGAAAAATTGTCAAAAAAATTAAAATCATAAGACCAGGCAAACAAAATTATAACCTAGTTATGAAGAAACTAAAAATTAGACTTCACAAGAATCATCTATGTCTTAGAGGGCTCCTTAAAAGTAAATAAAAAAAACCTTTGGTAATGTTTTAGATTCTAGATACATGGATACCCATTGGCTCATAATGGTTGCAGAGTTAGATATGGAGATAATCCTTTGAGGTGATATAGACAATGAAAGAAGAAATGATAGAGCAATTTTCATACCACTTGAAATATTGTTCAACAACAACAACATGAATACTTACCTCTGAAATCGAGGGGGATGAGGAATTACCTCATTTTAGACTTTTGGAACAAACTTATAAGCCTGCTTGCGTGGCTTTAGCTCTGACTTGTAAGAATCACAATCTTGATAATGTATTAAATGTTAGACCATTGAAATCATTACTATTAATGTCAACTATTTTTTTCTTGAACATGTGTGTCCTTACAATTTATGTAATGTCAAAACCTAATCCATGTTTAATAAATTTTAACAATATGAACAATAAATATATCCAACTAATTACATTTAAAAAAAAATCAAACTGTGGAAAACATGAAACTTCCCTTATGATTATGTTATATAGAAACTTTCATGTTTATTTTTGACCACCCAAATTAATTTTATCACAGAAACTGCATATCTAAAAATAATATAGTTGACTTATATTACATTGAATTAAAAATATAAGGAAAAATAAGTGTTAATTATCCAAAATGACTTGCATATTATACCCTTCACATATCAGTGATGACCACAATGGAGAACTACAACACTACCAACGATGTTTTCTATGTTGAATCAATATTGATATTTTTGTGTAGACTACAAGTAGTAAATTCCATATATTCATCAAGCATTGATCCATTGAATATAATAAATAAGTTCTAACATGATGTATGCACCCCATGGAAAGTTAAATAGTAAATATATTGACTACACTATCATTTTAATACTAATAGGAATTAAATTCCAAATTATATTGTTTTAATAAATAAAATTTATAGGAAATAGAATTTATAAAATAATATATGTATATGTGTGTGAAGAGATAAATTTTCTAACATTATAGATCAATTTAAAAAAAACTTTCACATAATATAATCTCATTAACTAGTCAAAAAATATATTTTTTATATTATTACTAAATTATTTCAGCAAATTAAAAAAAAAAAAAAATCAAAATCACTTATTTATATAAACAAAGAACAATTATTTTAAAAAAATGTCGAGAGTAAAATCTTTCCCCTTAAAACTTATGACTCAACATTAAAAAAGCTAACTACTTCTTTAACAAGATACTAAAATTCATAAATCACATAAAAGCAATGTGAACCTAGTTGTAAAGTCAAGGGATTGATAACCCCTCTTCCCCCCTTCTACCTAGTTTTTCTTTTAAGTAAAGGTTCTAGACATTCCGTTTTAACACGACAAATATTTTTACATGTGGTTTTGAGTGGTGGTATATATATATATATATATATAATTATTTGTAAATAGTATTGTTTTTATTTCAAATTTAATTATAAATTTTTTTAAATTATTTTGATGTATGAGTAATTTTTATGATAAAAATGAGTTTGAAGTAAAATTTGAAAATAAAAAATTTCAGAGCATTTAATGTAATGAAGAAAGTAATATTTGTGATAAATTTGATAAACAAAATATAGCGTGTGAAGGTGATACACTCTTACACCAATTTGCATGTAGTTTTTCTTCCACCACTTTTTAATCTTGTCGTTAAAGGATATACAACATTGAAATCTTTAAAAGAAAATATCTTCATTTCTATTTTTAAGATACCTTGAAAAATGTTAAAATTTTCTATACATTAATTACTTCCACAAAAGTGATTTCAAACATACTTGCATAAATTTTAACTCTATGCTATCATAAAGATTTTGGGCTAAAATAATGGTTTCTCACTTAATTATTATTTCATAGTTGTTGAATATCCTCTCTTTAATTGTTTTAGATTTTCACATTATCACTATGTTGCATATGTTCCAATACATGAGAAATTATTTTTATTGTAAAAGTAGTTATTTATAATTGAAATTTCAATATTATATCAAAATTGCTACAAAAAGAATACAAAAGATATAAATATTTTGATATGCATATATTATGGTTGTCTTACGGAAGTTTGATATCGATATAGTAAGACTTTCTTCACATAGATTTTATATTAATACTCTTAAGCTCGAAAAATTAAATTAATGAAGGAATTCATCAAGAGATTTATAATTAATTTTAAAGTTATATGGATTAATTCAAAAGAAAAATTGAAACATTTTTTTCGTTATTTTCAAGCTTATTCATACTTCCATGAGAATTGATTTTGAATACTTGAATACATGAAAAAGATGTTGCCATCCTACTTACATTCTATTTATATTAGATTCAAGGTTGTTCTCATTAAGTTTGAATAGAATTTGATCTTAATCTCACATAGAATATGTGTATATATCAATTGCCATTTTTGAAACATGAATATGAAGAGCATTTTGTATTCTAGTACTTTATCTACTATAAAATTTATTAAAGATACCAATATTTTTTTTAAAGATTGACATAGATTTTTGAGAACATGCATTCAATATGATAATCATAGATGTTTAGTTTTCCTAATATATGATTCAGTTTAACTTGGATAGAAGACATTTAAATTGATGTCTTTATATATAAATAAATTTAAGAATATCAATTTTTATTTTCAAATAATATACTTCAAATGTATAAAATACATATATAAAAACATAATATAAACTTATAAAGAAACATACATTTTATAGGTTTCAAGGATTATTATATTCAATTTTGAATAATTATTTCACATTAAATATTTCTCGCAACATCCTTTCTGGCAACTTCCTTTATGTACTGGATTCGTGTAATACTATTTTTAATCCCTGTTGGCCATGTGTACATTAGCCTAACTGCAGGCCAACGGATTGACCACCCATGTCCTCTATCACGTTTTCTCTCTCGTCTTTACATTTGAATATGATAAGATATTTTTGCATAGTGTGTATAACCTTCTATGTTTTGCATTAATAAGATGATGAAATGCGAGAGATATTTGGAAGGGTATGCGCAATTCGTTTTTTAGGTTTTCCTTGACTTTGAAGGTTTAGCGTTTTGAGGTTGCTTGGACGTAGAGACACAGCTATGAGTCTCCTCATATTGTTTTTAAATTTTGTACTTCTGTCACAGCGCACAAAGATCTAAAATGAGGAACACAACAGAACAGGAAAGAGATAACGTAGATAAAGTTTTTAATATGCACAAATTAGCATGGCTTTTATGTCGTTTATTAGAATATTAGCATGTCTTCTATGCCGTTTATTAGACTTACATCTTTCAACAACTTTGTCTAAAGAGAATGCACATCCGCAGATGCCCAAATATATCCAGCTTTATAGAGCTTACTTTGGCATAAAATCCCCTTCCAATCAAATACAATATTTAAAAAGAATCTACTATAGATTTGCCATGCACTTGGAAAGGTTAGAATGCTCCATCCCCGTGGCCGGCATATTCCTGTTACATCTCTCTCTTTTGAAGTAAAAATTAACGAAATTCCTCTGTTTGAAATATCCAGGAATTTTGCAATTATACCGAAAAATGGAATCAGACAGAGCAAATAGAGGATGCTTTTGTTATTTGTTAAAGATGTTCAAGTAATTTTTATAAACAATGTTTTTGCTAGAGTTTAATACGGAATTTTATTTCGAAGAAATATAAAAGTTTAAGAGTTTAATGTTGCTCCCATGATCGCCACATTTGTGAGGAGTGATCATTCTGCCGGGGTCAGCATATTTTGGATCCATGAAGGACCCAACATCATACGAAACTATCTATTTTCTTTTGTTAAGATAAATAAATGCTGGGCGTGAACAATGCATTACCGAAGCTAATGTAGACTCCACCATTTGCCAGTCTTTGACACTAAAATGAAAACATCATTAGCAATTGTATAGAGGAGGTGTAATATTAAAAAAATTGCCTTGCAAATAGTTTTAAAAAGAAAGGAGACAAAATATGAACAAGATATTTTTTTAAGCTTTTTCACATAGATGATTTTAAAAGTGTTTTATTTTTCTTTATGTTAAAAGATGTTAAGGGATGAAAAATTTAAATACAATGGATGTGAAATACTTACAATCAATTAAGATAGCACTCTTAAATGGAATACAATTATTGCTCTTATTTTTTCGAAACATAGATCTATGCACAATCTTGCATTTGTGCATATTTATAAATAGAGAAATGATGTGAAATCTGAAAATCTTGTTAAGATCAGACTCTTGATAATGCAATATAAATTACGTCATGATATTTAGTATTAGTAATGTTAATTGTATCCTTCTCCAATGTGTGTGCTCATGATTTATGTATTTTCATAACCCCTACCATGTTTAATGGATTCTTTTTAAGGTTTTATCGAGTTATGAGAGGGATGGACACTTTATGAGGATTTTTTCAGTTGCATATTAGTCTTATATATATTTTCATATGGACAATTCCATAAATCATCAATTTTTTTTAATTGGTGCTAGTTCTATAAACTATAGCATGAATTTAGGAAAGATCACCATCGACCAAGCTAAACTCAACCCAAAAATTTGATATAATCACAATTTGTTTCCTTTTAGATAAAATAATTTTAGTGTCCAATTACTCCTTGTCATGATCTCTAAATTTCCTTTCTTTGGTATGTTTTGCGTTGTTCTATGCAATGAATATATTTAATAATTTTGTACACAACCTAATTTTGTCAAGAAACCACAAGTATTATGGTTTTTGTAACTCTTTCAGAAGAAATTCTTATGATGAATCAAAGTCTTATTTGTATGGTCACTTTGGTCTTTTGATCCTTATTATAACTTATCTTCCCTATTTTTGCACTTTCAAAGGTCTTATGTCATGCCTTTCCTAATCATAGGGTGCCCTAGCCTATTTGTTTTAGTTATGACCTAGTTTTTTACACACAAGTTAATATTAGAGTCCTAGACAGTAATGCACTACGTTATTATCCACCTCAGTGCTATTTTTCATGATTATGTTTTTAACTTGTTTCTGGTCCTTACCCTCCTTTAGATCTCCTCTTATGATTTTATCTATCTTTTTACCTTGTTAGCCTGCGAACAAGTGTCTCACACTAAAATTAATGTTTCTTCTATATAAAGGGCTTCACGAGGCATTCTACATCTAAAACATACTACTTTAGCACATAATTTCATAGTATAGCTCAACATTTCACATATTACTCAACATCACACATAGATTTGCATGTTTGATCAAGGAAGGGCCTACACAAAATTCATTTTTGCATACCATGCATGTTGATTATGCACATTCCCTAAGGGAGAACTACATTCAATTTGAGACCCCTATCAATGGGGTTAATGAAGGAAGCATCTAGAACAATAGGGGTTCTTCTTTCATGATTGTAACATCACACATAACCTTTTACCCTCCCTTTTGATTTTTATTCTATTGTTTCATGTGTGCAGGTATTCATTAGGGTTTTTAAGAAATAACAACCAATAGGTGACATAGATGATAGAATGTTTTTGAGCACACATATGAGAATCATGAAGCCTCCCCTAGCACCTCCATACATTTTAGGGATCCTATCCATAGAAGGACAATAGTGAAATACCTTTGTCAATAATCCACCATGCTACTCTCCAATTGACTACACTATTGGCCTAAGGTAGGAGGAACTCCAATTTCTGAACGAATGGGCTACTACCTACTCTTCTAACATGTTACAACATTACCATCACATAGTGACACACATTTTATTCTAGATAAATGGATGTTATCTTTAGGCTTCCTATTTAGGGTATATCACTTAAATAACTTGTTTGTAATATTTATCTACATTCACCTCTTTATTAATATTTTTAAAAATCAAGGATTTATATCTATTGATTCCTAAATAATTTAAATCATTTGGTGAACCTAACTTATGTCAAATTTGGATTAATGACCCTAATTCCTTTCCTAGCATTTGCCTTCTCCATGTCAGATCCATATTAGTCTTCTATTAGGGTTTTTATTAATTTAATATTTAAAATTTTGTCTAATTTTTTTTCAAACCCTAGCTCTATACACTAGGTTCTCATATATCTAAATATTAACCCTTTAGCATTTTAGGTCAACTTATGATTTTATGTGCATCGGGATGGATAGTTAGCATATTTTCAAATTTATTTATCTTGGATTATCTTCTACACATTATTTGCTTATTGTTCATTCTTTACATTATCTTTTGTGGTAAGTTTAAGATGAGCTCTAAGGAACCTCTTCCCCCTCACCCAGTCGATAAAATTTTAAACTTTTCTCGTAACTATAAAAATGAATGAACTTATAGTCAAAATTACACACTAGAACATGATAATGGGCACGATTTCATTTATAATGATGATGATAATTATTGTTTTAATGATGGATATAATTATTAATATGCACATAAAAATGAATGTGATAAGGATGATAAATTAGATGCATCTTCTTCTCGTTCTCCTCTCTCCTCCATCATCAGGGGAGTGCTCCCTACCATGCCCTTTAAGATCACCTAACTACACTAATATCAATATCTAAATGGAATTTTTCTAGTCTCAATAAAAATTAAAAGTTATCATAAACCATTTACAAATAAGATATATTTTCTTGTATGTATTTTTAATATTGTAAAAAGTAACATAATAATTACCATACTTCATAGTTCACATATAATAGTTTTATAAATCAAATTTAAAAATAAATAATAATAATAATAATTGTTTAAATTAATATATAATATTTTATCAAAAATATATTGCAATTTAGAAAACAAAAATAAATAAATAAAATGGACAACATAATTTTATATTAAATATTAATTTAAATTCATATATTGTAATGAAGCAAACAATGGTATATACTAGGACGACAACATTTCTAAAAATATATATATTGGATTCATGTTAATGAGTCCACTCGGACATGTGTGGGAAAGGGCATTAGTAACAAGAATATCATTTCAATGTACTATTAAGGCCATAAATGTTTCAATATTGTCCACTCGATATAAATGACTTGTGTCATTATTGATCTCGTTTCCAAGCATTGATTCTTTAACTTGAATCTAATTAACTAAGCATAGCATAATGTATCCACAAAATTAACGCTCACAGAAAATTAGGAATCAATATTTTCCGTAGAGTATTGAATAATCTCTTTTTTTATTCATTGTCACTTCAAAAAACCATGGCCGCCTCCTTCCCATTCAACAGAAACAAGAGCTGTACAAGTCTGTCGTAATAAATGCAGGTTAAAGCGGGTCCCATTCCATTCTTAAACTTTTGGCTTTCAATATTCTGTTCTGCTGTGTTGCACTTATAGTTTATTTCTTTGGAGAAGAATTTATGCCCATGGAAGAGGCTTTTTAGCACTGAATCAACGTAGAATGCTTGGTATCCATTACTTTTAAAAATTATTCTCAACGATACTATGCAGCCAACAAGATCATCAATCTTGTATGCAACTTGGATATTCAAAATTTCAGCTACATACACACAGAAAATGATGTACACCGGGACTACATTTGACGTTGGACCCCGCCTGTCACGAATTTTCTTATGACAGTTATTAAACATTGTGCTCCTAATATTGTTATAGTTTATTGTAAAACAAATGAACATTAAAGATATTTTAATATTTATTTTAATTATTTAATGTTTTTAATGGTTTATTTTAAATTTTATTTTATTTATATTTAATATAATGTATAATAAAATTGATTATATTTTAAAACATAAAAATTCAAATATAATTGTACAATCATTAAATTTAGTACCTAAATTTATTTAAATATTTTATTAAAAATTTTGTTGTCTTTCTTTAAAATAAAGTAATTTTCTTCTTTTTAATTTATATGATATAAAGAGCTAAACATCAAATTTATATTCAACTTTTTCCAAAGAATCCTCCAAAAAGTGATTGACAAACTTAGTATCTCAGTATAAAATTATGCTCTTAGAAATTCCATGCAATCTAACAACCTCATTGAAGAACAAATTAAATATTTATGTGACACCAATGGGCCTTTTATAATATATGAACTGTTCAATTCTAAAAAAATTCATAAATAATAAAAAAGATGGAATAATAAAATTTGTGAGTCCTGGGTAATCCTTGCACAAAGTCCATTTTTATGTCATTCTATAGCCTTTTAGGTATTGAAAATTTCTATTTTTCTGGGTTTGTTTGTTTATATTATTTTGTTTTGGATTGTTTCTTTAGCATGTTAACAAAATCTACATCTTTGAACTAAATATTTAGCTTCATTTCCAATTTTTTATTAGTATTAATTTTAATTCAGTTAATCTAAGGTCTTCCTAGGGTAAATTTTAAGAGTTCATATCCTAATTTTACTTAGATTTATTCAGGTGAATCTGGTTTACAGCTTTAGGGAATCTGTAGGTTTTCCATTTTTTTTTTTTTCATTTTTTAAGGTTTTTGTACAGTTGTTTAGATGCATCGAAAGGTTATACTAAATAACTCTGCCAAATGGCTCTGCCTTCTTTGATATCGAGAATGAGGGGGGTGTGTGTGTGTGTGTGTGTGTGTGTGTGTGTGTGTGTGTGTGTGTGTGTGTGTGCGTGCGTGCGTGCGTGCGTGCGTGCGTGCGTGCGTGCGTGCGTGCATGCGTGCGTGTGTGTGTGTGTGTGGTGAATTAAACTATATTATAAGATAATGTTGTAAACTGTTGGTGAAATGACCCAAAAACTAATTTATATCCCTAAAATTTAGGTGATCCGATCACATCTGCTGACGCTAAAAAATCATCAAAATCAAAATTAAAAAATTAGAGTATTGGTGAATTAACTAATAATTACTATTAAAATTTAATCTTGGTCTTACCCTCTAAAATTTACAGCCAATCCATAACAATGATTTTATTTTATTAGGTTTTCCCTCATAAACATTTGAGCTATACAAAGCTATTTTAAATCAAATATTATTCCATAGTGTATTAAATAGTCTAGCCATGGTGTTTTTTCCATGTTATTTGGTTTAAAAGGTGTTAACCAAGAATATTTGAAATCAATATATTATTTTAAAAAACCCCTCATTACATTTAAACCAAGTATTTTAGCTATCATTGTAGTTAATAATGATATTCTCATACTCAAGGCTTCAACTACCTTGTTTAGATTCTCGATTATATGATTAAAAATAAAAGAGTAACTTTTTAGAAACTCCACCCATCTCATATGCTTTAGTTTAATTTTCCTTGATTGTTAATGAACTATGTGTTAGTGCCCAAAATTGTACTAAAGCAATTGAGCTCTTTCTAATTATAAATGCCCAAGTTGTTTAGCCCACTTCTTCTATTCAAGTGTTTATCAGAGATCAAGTGTTTTTTAGTAGAATAAATAACTTTCCTAAATTCTCAAAGATCTTCACAATTTAGAAATATAGGTTATAGGTCTAATGGAGTCTATTTGGAATGGGTAATGTTTGGGTTACAAGATTTCACGTTAATTTGGTCTTTACTAATCTTTGGTCTCTCAAAAGTCATGTTAAATCTATGTTTAAACATCTCAAAACCTTTCTTCTAATTTCCCTAGCTTAGCCCCTTTAATTTAAATTCAAAATTGGCAAGAACAATTTACGTAGGAATGCTTTAAATATGCCATAGACTTAATTTTAATTTTTATACTAAGTTTTAGTCATGTTTATTAACACAACCAAACCTTAGTCTAAAATTTATATTTGCTCCATTTAATATCCTATGACGCTTGGTCCCTATTATTTAATAATATGGTCTAGCTAATGCTTGGTCCCTTTGTTATAAAGATAGCTTAAAGTCCTATCCTAAAGCTTCTATAATATATAAAAAAACCTTAGACTAAGATTTTATATTAAGTTCTTTATTCCCTAGACTTTGATCTCATTGTTTTCATTATTAACTTGGACCCAATCAAAACTGACCTAACAAATCACAATCGAACGGTGCATACGAACTTGGATAGAGTTGATCATATGGTGCTTACAAAAGTCAATAAATCAAAAATATAGATCAATGATGTGTGTTCACCTAGGTAGAGATGATAAAAAGATCTGTGAGTGACATTTAAATGCCAAAGGTTCTAAGATCTCCACAAGAGTAATAAGTGTCACCATCTTAGTGGGATGCCTAAAGATCCAATAGAAGGCGTAAAGTCAAAAGTCAAGAGCCCTAAGATAAGTGATGTGGTGATAAGTGTCACCACCTTGAGAAATCTATTAGAAAATCCACCAAATTGAGTTGATCAGTGTAGCCAAGATTCTATGGTACAAGAGGAAAGTTGACATTCCAAAGAGCCCAAGCAAAATAAAAAGCCACCATGTGGTGAAAATGTACTAGCCTAATTGAGACTGTTTGTGCAGAGTTTAAAATGCCCACAAAGCTACCAAATGGCATGATCTCAGATGATAGGTAAAAATATCAACCAATAACATTAAATTAAATGGATCTAAGTCAATCATGTAAGGCAAAGGTGGAGTTTTCAAAAGACCTAGAATGAATATAAAATTTCCAAGTGGTAAAATCTTAAGAGCTATAGGTAGATCGACAATCTATGATTAAGGTCGGGGCTAAGGACTCCAATAAAAATCAAAAGAATGCATTTGATCTAAGTAAATGAGATCAATGGTGAGAGATGAAGGAGGAAATCCATGAAGGTAACAACAAAAGTCAACACTAAAATATTTTCTCGAGAAACCACGTGGACCTATATGGAAGCAAGGAGAACACTTGGCGGCTATGCCATTAGACTTGTCATGTTGCAGGTAAAAGTGGTAAGGTTCACATATATGGTAGCCATGTTGCATGCAATTGTTCCACATCATATGTCTCATGTAGCATCAAGAGAGACATGCAATAACACGCAGGCATGCTACACATAGCCTATTCATGTGGTCAGTCATGGAATAAATAGAGTTTAATAATTTTTGGTAGAGCATGGGCCCCATCTAGAAATAAATTTGGCTAAATCTTAGATGTTAAATTATAATTAAAAATGGTGGTGTAGTGTTCCTTTGGGGTACAAGGTGTGAAAAGAAAACATTAAAATTGCAAATTGTAATTTGGTTTTAGCCTCTTGTATCCCACATAATATAAAAGGAAGTAACATCATAAAAATCTAGCCATTGACTACATGTTTAACTTATTAATCAAAGTGCAATGTTCCCCTATAATTACCCATTCCATATAAGGGGACAAAAAAATAATTGATTGTGAAAATAAGAGTCTCACAAGTAATTTTTACCAACACATGGTCCAAAGTGCAATTTGATGCTTATAAATATACATTCAATTACGAGGAATTTTTTTCAATAATAAAATAAAATTATACTAGAGATAGAGGTGGGTTCAATAGATGCAAATGAGAAATGATGGTAATTATTGGAAGGCATAACCATGATAGATTGGGAAAAACTTCTCATAAAAAAACCATGAAGAAAGTGGAAGGGTGTATCATTAAATAAGAATAAATTTTGAAAAATTATCTAAGAATTACATTATGGAAGAGAAAATTAACCTCAATTTTTCATTCTAGTGTTAGACCCAGCATCAGGAGGAGAAGGAAAAAGTTGTGATTTAAAAAGGACAAGAAAGAAAACATATAAATAGTACAAAACATAGTAGTAGAGTGGGTGAGCAAAAATTATGATGGAAGAAGAATAATGAGCTTCCATCCATTACCAAATTTTCAATCATTGTCTCTATTAAATTGTTTTGAATTTTTATCGATTTCAATGGCTTTTGAAATCTTTCTCCTCACATAAAAGTATTATTAGGAAATAACTTTGATTCTGTCTATGGAAATGTGATAACCCATGTTATATTAATGTTTAATTATGGAATATATATGGAAATTATTGTGAGAGATGTTGGCATAATTTTATTTTATTATAACTTAAAAGAGTGCCCAATTTCCCAAATATAAACCTTCATGCAAATACATGGCATATAGTATATAGCTTTGTTACAAACTAGATTGGTATGATATTTAGATTTATACAACATGTTTCCAATATTAATTAGAGGGGATAATGTAACCTTCATCTTTTTATTTTTGAATATCTTTGCCAATTTATCAGTTGTACCTTTAATGCTAGGGAGACTAACCTTGCCTATGATTTAATCTTCATGTCTATTTTAAGTCCCTCTTCATGTTTTTTGGATGATATTTTTGACTTGAATAATATCATAACCATTTATTATTAAAAAAAATTATAAAAATAATCTATTTATTTATAAATATGATTTGAGTCCATGACCCTCATTACATGTGTCACCAAAGTGTTAAGAATTCCATGTTTTATAGTTAGGAAGTGATGAAGTTTGCATGTAAATGTATTTGGAAGAAGTAAAGGTAAAGACTTTTATGGGACTTTTTAAATGCATTATCATGGTATAAATTAGTACATTTTCAAAAAAAGGGTAAGAAGAATCAAGGAAAGGTAAGGCTAGTAAAATATAGCCCAAGGTCATGAAGAGTGTGTGATATAGAAAAACCAAATAACCATGAATAAGGAGAGTTAATTGTAATTAAAATGGTATTATAAAATTATCCAAATAAAGAGAATTAAATAATTTATAGTAATATATTATTTAATAAAATTTTGAAGGCATGAGGTAAGTGTTTAAACATTATAATTTATAGTGGAAGCATTAATAATCTAGTTCTAATTGAAATGGTACAAAAATTAAATATTTAAGAGAGTGGCTCATCTGAATCCTTAAAAAGTGTCTTAGTTTATAAATGGGAATCAAATATTGGTTGATTAATAAAGTCTACTAGGATTTTAAATATCCAATTAAATGAATGAGATATGGTGTGACATTATGTACATGGATGTGTGCCATGTTTATTTAGGGAGACCATGTTATTTTGATAGAATATTTATCATTGATGGTAGGGAAAAATCATATGACTTAGATAAAAATGGTAGAAATAATGTCTTAATTCCAATAAAACAAAGTTGAAGAAGTGAGTAACGGTCTATCAACATTTCTATTGGTAAGGAAATAGGTTTTATGGAAGTTGCATAAGAAATTGTATGTGTTGTTATGATTTTGAAGGTGTTTCAGGTTGGGATAACAAGAAAAATTAAGAAATTAAAATTAGTGGTGAAGTGTTTTTTGAATTTATTATGTGAAATTATGTCAAATTATCTATGAGAAGGAATTCCACTGATTAGGATTATAACTCACCTTGTAAATTTGATCCTTGGAGCAAGCTTATTCAACAAGGCTTCCTATAGATTGGCCACTAAAGAGAATGTGGAAGTCAAACAAAAGGTGCATGAGTTTTTAAAAAGAGGGATAATTAGATAAAACCTTAATCCATGTACAATAAAAGATGTAATAACATCCATGAGGGATGCTGAGTGGATAATGTGCATGGATTCATAAGAATTTAAAAAGATAACCATCAAATATAGGTTTTCATTTCCTAATATGGATCATCTAAATGATTTCATAGGGAGAGGGAAGTATTTCAATAATATTTATTTCGAAAGTGGGTATTATGAAATAAGGATAAGTTAGGGCGATAATTTCAATGTAAAATTCAAGACTAAGGAAGGAATATATGAATGGATAGTAATGCCATTGGGGCTATCAAATTCTTTTACTATTTTTATGAAATTAATGAATGAGGTTATGAAACCATTCATTTCCATGTTTTTAATAGTTTAGCTTGATGACATCTTGATTTTCAACAACAACAGAAAGAAACTATTAAATCACATTAGAGAAGTCCTAAAAAGGCTTAAAAAGGTGATTTTGTTTTATACATATAAATATGTTTAGATTTAGGAATGATCAAACGCTATATTTAGGATTTATTATTTATAACTAAGCACTAGGAATGAATCAAAAATAGGTAAATGCCATTTTGGAATGGCCTAGATCTTAGAGTACATTTCAATCCAAATGATTTTATGGATCAAAACTTTTACACCAAACAATTTCCAAAAATTTTACTAGAATATGTGCACCAATCACCAAAACTATGAGAGGAGACATCAGTGAATATAGATGGAAATGAAAAAATACAAAAGATTTCAAATTTTTAAGAATAAGATCACCAAAAAAATATTTTAGAATATCTACACTTCAATAATGTGTTTTAGGTGGATTTTTATGCAATAAGTTCAATGATTGGTGTAGTTCTAAATAAACAAGGCAAACCTAAAACATATTTTAGTGAGAAACTCAATGATGAATATGAATAAGTACACTTTTTAGGATCATGAAGTTTATACCATTGTGTAATCATTAAATAAGTGAAGGAATTATTTTTTCCTAATAAATTTGTGTTATATATTGGTCATCATGATTCATAGTTTATTAAAAACCAAGGAAAATTGAAGTAAAGGCATATGTGGTGGGTGGAGTTTCTAAAAATTATCCTTTGTCCTTGACCATATAAATGATAAGTCAAATAAGGTAGTTGATGCCTTAAGTATGAGAATACCATTGTTGACTAAAATGATAACTAATGTTATTTGTTTGGATGCAAGGAGAGAGCTGATTAAATGAGGATGTTGATTTAGAGGATGCTTGGGTAACATGTTTTAAACCAAGTATCATGGATAGAGCACCGTGTCTAGTCTATTTAATATAATATGGATTAATAATTATTAAAAAATAGCTCTATATACCCCAAATATCAATGAGGGAGAACCTAATAAAAGAAAAACATTATCATGGATTAGCTATAAATTTTGTAGTGAATAAGACCTTATCTTAACTAAACAAAAGGTACTACTAGCCAAATATTATAAATGAAGCCAAAAATTCAGTTTAAGGATGTAGATTTTATTAACATGACAAAAGAATGATCCAAAACACAAAACATTATGAGTAATTTCCAATACCTAAGCGGTTGTGGATTGACATAAGCATGGACTTTGTGCTTGGATTACCCAGGAATGAACAATGTAATGATTCCTTCTCTTTCTTTATATATAGATTAATAAAATGGAACAATTCATCTATTATGAAATACCCATTGGTGCCACATAAATTTTTAATTTTTTCTTCATGCAGATTTTTAGACTACATGGACTTCCTATTATCATAATTTTATATTGAGATACTATGTTTGACAGTCACTTTTGGATAAAACATTGGAAGAAGTTGCATATGAACTTGAAGTTCGACACTACATGCCACACAAAAAAATTGGTATACTTAAGACATCAATATAATTTTAGGAGATTTTCTAGTTGGTCATAGACCCAAGCAATGGGATATAGTGTTTCCACATGAATAATTTACATATAAGAATTTTTTTAATATAAGCAAAGGTAAAACATAAATCCATATATTGTATGATATCCAAAGATTTATTTTGGATCGAAGGGATCCTTTTGATATCAAAGGAAAATTAATAGTTTTGAGGGTGGATATTTTGTTGAATACATGAAATAATTTCATAAGAGAGAAAATAAAAGGTTGGACCATAACAACCAAGCCTATTGAAAATGCACTAATATTAATGCAATAGAGAATTATTTAAAAGTTAGTTAATCATTTATCATATTAGGAAAGAGAGTTTTTATAGGAACATATACACCAAAATAAAGTATAATAAATATAGCCTTTCAATATTATGAATATTTTTAACCAAATCCATACAAAATGGAGTTACCACCTAAAATGGGTCCATCTCTCCAATTTAATTTTTAGTTTGATATGGTAAAAAAATATTTGAAAGGTCCCAAAACCTTATACGAAAGAGTGAAATATAAGACACTAAATATCGCATGGGGTTCCTATACTAGCGATAAAATGGATAAAATCCTACAAATGTCAAATGGGATGATGTAATAACCTTTGATACAGTAGCTACAATAATTCCAATTTTCCTCCACAAAATTAGAGCCCACCTAATTTGAAGGTCATATAATATGGTCTATTATTCTGCCTTTATTTTTATGCACTTTTCTTCACTTCCTCTTTTCTTTTAAAAAATCTAGGGAGATGGGTGTAAATATTTCAAATGAGTTAAAGGGTCGAGATTTGTCTTTTGAAAAAATAATTCTTGTAATGTCCTTAAGTTATACCCTTGGAAAAAGTATTTAAGTCTCCAGTTCTATCTCACTAACTATATATTGTTTAAAGGATTTTGAGCTTAAGTTAAAATCATTCCTATCATATTGAAGACCATTCATAACTTATCCCAAATCTTTTTCATGGGCAAGAATTGAAGCTAAAGCTTCCTCTTGGGTATTATAAATGTCCTCCTCTAATTTACCACTATCAATATAACTTATTACAATAATATGCTTAGGTATGAAAACCTTATACCAATAAACCCCCTTTCTTCAATTAACAACATCACATTCTTATGCCAAATGACATGTTTCAAAATAATTTCTACAATGCAAATTAAAATTTTCATAATCAAGGGGTTATTTCTAAACTCATTCTTGGACCTTTAAATCTTTAAACTCAAGGAGATGTTCAAATATATATAGGATAAACAAAATATAGGAAAATTTAGAATGATAAATAGTTTTAATATTGAAGTCCATTATCATGAATTAACTAAAAGTGTTCCCTATGTATTTTAGGAAGTCTCCTACCCAAAACTATACAGGTACATATGGTAGTGTCACCCAAATGGGTATGTTGTTAAGAACCTCTGTAATTTGGTCAAAATAAGGACACCATGGTTTAAACATCATAATTATCATCCTTGAACACTACCAAGTATCTTAGAACACTAACTTTTTATCATCTAACATATCAAATATAGTGATAAATAAACCCTTGTTTTATGGGTAGATGCCATGATTACCTTTGATTAGTAGTTTCCATTTATCCATAATCAAGTTATGCACATTTAGGAGGTATGGTAAAAGTTTTAAAATTGGCATAACACATCACAAGATGACAAGGTCTAGATATACTCATAGTATATAAATTTTATTCGTTTATCTCCTTCAAAGCTAATCAAAGGATTAGCCTTTACTAGAACTAGTGGTTCCTAGTGCTCACATTCACTTCCTTAGAATAAGAGGCACGTCAAACCACATCCCTATATTTCACAATCATTTTATGGTCTACCCCTTTAGTAGAGCTAGTCTATTTTAACATCTTTCTTGAGGGCCACCATCCACCTTCAACAATGGTAACCTCCCTACCTTCTTCACCACACTCGAATTCATTTTTGGGGTTGCTAACACATCGCTAAAATTTATATTGTTTCATAATTGTATGCATATCATGAAGGATATACATCATAATAAAATGAAAATGATGAATCACTAATGTAATTACATGTAATACCAAATGGCTAAGAAAGAGAAAGAGTAAATTTATGTGATTTGGGAATCAATATTTGTCAATAAACAAGAGTCTCTTTAAGTTAATTTATTGCTTCAATAAGATAAAATTTTGTGTAAAATCAAAACACTATAAATATGAATTAAATAAGACAAACTAGTTTTAAAATTTATAAATGTTGAAATATTTTAAAGTATGAAATTGCTAAGTAAATAAAACTCATCTAGAAAATAAGAATGTAGGATTGTGTCTAATAATGAAACTAAAAACGGATGTGTTTGAGTAACTACAAAAATAAAATAATGTTTCAAAAGATATCTATTAAAGACTATTATATATAGATAGTGATGAGGGGGTCTATTATCTTAGGGAGAGTTAATGTCCTATAGATGACATTGTTATGAATATTTTTTGATAGGTTCACCTTCACCTGGGTGCTCTTTTGACTTCACATGAACCTTGTATCTAATATGAAATCCAATATATATCTTATCATTCACATATAACTCTATCTCAATAAAAAAAGAGGATTAATGTACTCATTAGGTAAAAAAGGGTTAGTGACTAAATTTGTAATTGACTTCAACACCCAATGTATTGAGTGTTTCATACATACTAGTAATCTAAAGAGTGATATAAATCCATGTAGTTCTCACATGTTTTATTGGTGCGTATGAAATATTAGTGAAAAATGCTAAATGTTGGTGTAATCATTATGTGATTCAGTGCTTAAACCATGAATTTTGACCTTATAAGTGTACTTAGATATTAGATCAGGAGTAATAGGTCTTCATGCATATATAATTTTGATAAATTCAAAATTTTATCTCAATGTAAAACTAGAATTTTATGGTTTTTCAATAGGGAATACTTTTTTGTGTATAATGGTTTGAGGTGTCTATTTATGGTGATATTCTTAGAATTTATTCTGATGGATATTTTTAAGCTTGTGTGATAACTTGTTACATGGAATTAAAATTGATAACTTATTTATTATTTGGTGGGAGGACTGGAAGGTAGAACTAGACAATCTGAAGGAGCATTATTATCCAAAAGTTGCATTGTTATCCTAATATAATACATTATTGGTTTGGGAGTATGGAACACTATATGGATAAGCTTGAAATTTTTTTCATGAAGAATATGGATATTCTAGTATCATTAGTCTATTTATATAAATGGGCCATCTATGTGTGAAATGATGTGGTTGAAATTTTATCAAATAAGAAAGAGATAAGCGTGTACAATGTTTGATCACATGTTTTATCTTAAATGTTAATTTATGTTTTCAAATTTCCCCCCTTTTATTCTAGTAATGAATAAAAATGAAATTAATAGAGTAAAAGGAAAAGGGTATACCTTAACACACCTATGGATAATAATACTAGATACATAAGTAATAACATGTAGTTGTTTCTCATGAAAAATCATACAATGAAACATGTATAATCAGTACTTACATAAGATAAAAATAAAAAATTAAATATATGAATACTTGTATACATAATAATCAATAGGAATTAAACTTGATTGTGTACGTAAACTATTGGTATTTTTTGGTGAAAACTATAATGACTATAAAGGGTAAGACACTTAGAGATTTCATTTTTTTTTAATATTGGATTGGATTATGTGTACCCAAATATTCATTAATAGGTGAGTGTGACTATTAACATAATGCATTCTTGAATCCATAATTTCATACCCATAATAGTGAAGTAGATTTGGAATCCATCCATGAATTTAAATATATTATTCTAGTGCAAAATTTGAACAAATAAATGTAGATAAAATAAGAATTAATTTTTTACCCAAAACTAGCATCAAAATTGGTGAAAAAGGATAGTATGGTCTAGGTTTCTTGCTTACAACATCGAGAATGAAAATTGTTTCCATTCAATCTATGAAGTTGGTGAAAAATTGAGCAAGTAGGTTTTCAAATTTCATTTGCATGCCCCATATCTGACATTTGGGTGTATATGGATTCTAAGACTAGTTAATAAAAAAGTAATTTTAAGGCAAAACATGTGTGCCAACCTAGAACATATGCAATTCATAATGCCAACAAACTTAGAAAATATGAGACAAAACCTAAGTACCTTTGTATAAATTAAATATGTATTTTTTATATCTTTTTTATGCTTCTTATGATTCTGATAGTTTATGGAAATGGGTGTTTTCTTCCTACTAGGATAATAATGCACTGCTTTAGATATGGTGATATTATGTCATTTTCCAACTACATCATTCTTGTCTAAAATGTATTTATGAGTCTACACTATAATACAATTTTTAAGATCTATAAATTTATATTTGTGTAGAAACTTGTAGGAGCTTAATCTCATAGACAATCCAATGTGTATGCCCCTTCTTTAGAGGTGAGCTATTTAACCATCACAATAACCAAACTCAAAAGAATAAGGTATGCAATATATTTTATGAAAAAATGTAAATCGGAGTAGTATTTAAAAATATGAGAAACATTGAATTATAATATATAAGTTGAGAAAAATGTGAAATTCACATTTAAATAAACATACAGAGTGACATTATCAAGGTGGATGTTAGAAATTAGGCTTGTATACAAGTGATCACAATAGAGTAATAAAAAATGAATAAAAATACTTTTGGAGGGATGCATGATATCATCATAAGATTTAAAGGTTAATAATATGTATGACGTTAATGGCATATAAAATGAAGACAACAAGTGTCATGGCCATGATACACACAAAAGATTACATAAAAAACACACAAAACATGCCAGATAAATCAAATTAACCACATATAAGGGACATTTTAAAATTTATCTCACATGCATAGAAACTACAATGAACCATATAAACCACACACAAGGATATGATCAAATATCCACA